>JAVQKG010423836.1:0-19626 GCA_036025885.1 Hypseleotris bucephala | reverse complement strand
TTACTGTGAAATGGTGCAATAAGATTTGATTTGAAAGTCAAGAACCTAAAAGTATTTTTTCATTTGTTTACATTGTCTTTTCATTTTGTTTATCACCTAATTTAAACAAAATTCCTTGATCATTTAACTAGAAAAATCGTTTCTGAATCGAAAATCGTTTCTGAATCGAAAATCGTTTTTGAATCGAATCGTGACCCCAAAAATCGGAATCGAATCGAATCGTTAGATACAGAGAGATTCACACCCCTAATGATATAGCGGAAGTCCTTAAACTGCAGCTGTTCAGAAAAGCAGCCAAGTGTCAGTGCCCTGTATGATCTCAATGTGTTTCATTATGACCATTGTGTCCGGGTGACAGCGAGACGGTAACAAAGTCAAAATCATTTCCAAAAAGGTTCAAACTGCTGCTAGCTTTAGAACAATAGACTGAGCTTTTGATGAATGAATGGTATTGGTTTTGTGACGGGAGCATAATGATCCCTCTCGGTTGTTTGAGAAAATGCTACTAGCCTTTTAGCTTATTGTAAGACCTTTTTCCTTTGCCAGATTCATCAGTGGATGTAGTAGATTGTCTTTTAAACTACACTGTTGGCAGAGGTGGGTAGTGTAGCCAGTAGTAAATCACATAGTGTGTGAGTGAGTGTTGTTAGTTTCAAACTTCTTTACTCAAGGAAAAGAAAAAATCATCCAAATAATCAAGCAATAAATAATTAAGTTAGATCAAAAATGGACAGATACATAAGAACTGATTAACTGTTTGTTAGTAATGTCTGATTTATTTTCAAATGTCTCACTCTTCTCATTTTGTAACATGAAATAAGAAACATACAGACTACAAAGGTGTGTAAACTGTCCATAAATTGCCCTCAAGTAAGAGTATTGTTACAAAGAAAATTCTCAAGCAGAAAAAATGTAACTCAATGCTACCCATCTTTGAAAATTGGCATTTCTAACTGTCCAAAATTCGGTTATTTTCTTATTATTGTTATGTCTTATTTTCATGGTAGGCTTCCCTTATGAGAAGGTCAGAGAGCGGACTCTGTATCTCCAAGTGCTGGACTACGACCGCTTCAGCAGAAATGACCCGATCGGAGAGGTCTCGATCCCCCTGAACAAGGTGGAGCTGGGCCAGATGAAGACCTTCTGGAAGGAGCTGAAGCCCTGCAGTGATGGCAGCGTAAGAGACACTCAAAGAGCTGAATTATTGTTTAATTCTTTAACTGCATAGTCAAACACTGGTGGTAATGTATAGCCACAACTGCCCTGAGGCAAACTAACAGAGACATCTCCATGCTCACACCAACACATTCATACATAAGCGAAGTGGGTGAAATGTCTTACCAAAGGACACACAGACCGTATGAACCATTTTGGAGTTGTGCCATCAACCTTCTGGTGCATCTCACTCTTAGTCCGTGTCACCCCCTCGAGAGCATGTATTACGTACATAGTTTGCTTTAAAAATAGACAAACAATATTAGACACCTTGAGATTGCTTGTGTGCAATGAGCTCAGTGTTACAATCCACATTAGGCATCCGAGAGGTAAAGACAGCAAGCTTAGACAAGAGGCTGTAGTGACTAACAGTGAGTTTGATATTTCCTGATGATAAAGCATGAATCACCCTCTCTTATTCTGTGTTTGTGTGTCCATGTGTGTCTTTTATTTGTGTGTGTCTGTCTTATTGTGTGTGTGTACGTCTGTGTGTGTCTGTGTGTGTCTTTTTGTGTGTGTGTGCGTCTGTGTGCGTCTGTGTGCGTCTCTGTGTGTCTTATTGTGTGTGTGTACGTCTGTGCGTGTCTCTGTGTGTCTTATTGTGTGTGTGTACGTCTGTGTGCGTCTCTGTGTGTCTTATTGTGTGTGTCTGTGTGCGTTGTGTGTGTCTTATTGTGTGTGTGTCTTATCATGTGTCTGTGTGTGTCTGTGTGTGTCCTTCAGGGGAGACGGGGAGACCTGCTGGTGTCGCTCTGCTATAACCCCACTGCCAACACCATCACTGTGAACATCATCAAAGCACGCAATCTCAAAGCCATGGATATCGGGGGCACCTCAGGTATACTCATGCTTTTTCTGTCTTTTTCTGCCTAACTATCTTATGACACCTAGAGAGACCTAGTGGATTCACTCTCGCAAAGTGTGTTCAAACAATGCTACCCTGTCTGAGAAGAGGACAAGTTGGGTTTGAAAAGCTGTTGCTAAGGCCTGGCAATGTACATATATTTTTCATTTACCAGGATAATGATAAATAATGGGTTGACATGCATTGGTGATTGCCCCTAGGTAATGATAATGTAAAAATGAATAATTGTATCTCTGGGTATGTCTCTGTGTCAGCCCTGCAACTAGTTGGTCATTGTCCAGGGTGTCCATAGTTGCTGGTACTGACTCCAGGTGAATGCGACATAAAATGATCAATTGTTTAGTACAACTGCCTCTTCTGACAATGTCATAGTACATTTTAAAATATCACTTGGCCAAAGTGCTTAATTACAACACATAGGAACGGCCTCTTTGAATATTTGACAGTATTGCATTCTTAGTTTTTACATCATAAACCCAAAACATTCCAATCTGAAATCAGTATGTTGCACAATTAAAAAAAATACCACATTCAGAGTTAGCCTAACAACTTTGAAAAGATACAGATTTTTAGTCATATCACCCAGCCCTATTACTTGTAGATAGTGGAGACATTGAGGTGACATTACAACAGTGCACTCTCCCTGGCCTCATTTTGCCTTTTTGTGTATATCTATGAGGATCTTCTGCCTCTCCGCCAAAGTACTGTCAGCTCAGTCTGGCACTGCTTGTGAAAGTAACAGGTCCCATAGTGAAAGCCTCTCTGAAGCGTATTACTGAAGAAAGAAGAAGTGTCTGTTAGCATTACAGAATATGATAATTCTCCAGAACAAATCCCAGACCTTATTTCCATAAATATCTCCTCATTTGTATTTTGCACAGCTCTGGGAGATCTTGACCTTGAGCTCAGAGTAAGGTATCTGCCTCCCGCTGCCTTCACTGACTTTCACAATTAGGAGCATAATTACAAACCTGACCTTACCGATAACCTTACAGGGGAGTCCATATCTCAGCACTTGGTCTAAAACAGACCTAAAGCAAGTAAATCAGGTATAAAACAGGACTAAACCAGGTTAAAACAAGGCTTAACCAGGACTAAATTAGTAATAATCTCAAATCAAACTAAAACTGGGACTGAATTAGGTCTAAACCAAGAATTAATAAGGTCAAAACCATGTCATAGCAGTGGTCTAAACATCAAATTCAAGCCCCATACCAACACATGACTAAAATAAACTAAGACTTAAACTGCACACAAGCTCAAAACAGATATCTGCCCCTGTTGCCTTCACTGACGTTCACAAGTTGGAGCATAATTACAGATCTGACCCTAAAAGTGCCCTTTTGTGGGGGTCCATATCTCAGCAGTGTGGTGTAAACTGCTGCTGGGTATGTGAAGGTGTGGCTTATGCTGAAGGACAAACAGAGAAAAGAAAGATAGTGGCGATAAAAATAATGGAAAATTACACAAAGTATAGTTTGAGAAATAACAGACAGTATTTAGAATCAGCAATATTACATACATTTATCAATTGTCATACCGAGAAGTGTTAAAATAAATCACAAAGTGTGCTGAGTAAATCAAAATAGTTCTCAGACCTAATAGAAAGTATTTAAAAAGGTGTTAAATTAATGTTACCACCTCCAATCTCTTTCCCCGCAGTTTGTTCTTTGTTTTATTTTTGTTACATAAAAGAATGCTTCTTTCGATGTAAATTACACGTTTTGACAATTAGTTATCTAGAAAGAAGTATTTTTATAATACAAGGTGTATGTTAAAAATAATATACCAACAATGTGTTTTTGTCCCTGTGTAGATCCATATGTGAAGGTGTGGCTCATGCACAGGGACAAGCGGATAGAGAAGAAGAAGACAGTGGTGATGCAGCGTTGTCTGAATCCCGTCTTTAACGAATCGTTCCCGTTCGACGTTCCCGCTCACGTGCTGAGGGAGACCACCATCATCATCACCGTCATGGACAAGGACAGGCTCAGCCGCAATGACGTCATCGGCAAGGTAACAGACATCAACTATCCTTTTTTAGTTTATTTTTTAGCTTAATTAGTTTATTTATCTTTAGATTATTTACATGTTGAGAATGTCACATTATTCAATCACTTAGATTTTTAGCTCACTTTTGACTGTACATAAACACAGGACAGGACAAGTAGGGGGGTAGTCATTAAAACCTTCTTCAGCCGTAGACCAAGAATTATGTAGTTTATTATTATTATGCAAGCATACATTAATCCAACTTAGTTCATTAGCAATAGAGTTCTAAACAAGCACTTCACTAATTTTAATAATACATAACACTTACATAGTGCTTTTCAAGCATTTTGAAAGAATTTTAGACCAGCAAAGACACATTTTCTTGGTCATATTTAGTTAGCACTACTTGTAAATACCCAGACACGATTGACACAGTAGTTCGGCTCACTCTTGTGCATGTATAGAATGAGACAAAAGTAGCTTGACCTAAATCTGTAGTAGTGACCGTCATCTCTTTGTCTGCATTCGCTCTAGATCTACCTATCGTGGAAGAGTGGACCGGCGGAGGTGAAGCATTGGAAGGACATGCTCGCTCGGCCGCGCACTAACGTAGCCCAGTGGCACGCTCTCAAGGCCTGATCGCACTGCCCCATCTTACGCCCTTCTACTCCTCCGCCAGCCCCAAACTCTCGCTCCCTTCCTTATGCACAAGACTGACTTGCTGCCAGGCTGCGAAACACGGGTACAATTAGCCATCTGCTCTCTTAAACCTTTAAACTCTATCTTTTATTTTTTACTTTCCTCTCTTTCCTCTTTTCTTGTTGTTTCATACTGCCACTGGGTCATATTTTTTTACCTCCTCGCCAATGGTCCCCCTGTTTCACACTGTCTGTATGTCCGTCTGTCCTAATGCCTCTAGCTTGTGGCAAGTTGTGTATTTATTTGACCCCTTTGGTTGTAAAAATGCAGGTGAACAATAAGTACTCTGCTCTCACTGGCCAGTTAATCACACATTGCACCTAATTAAGCTGGCTACAACATATTTTACATTGAGATAAGGTATTCTGCACACACCTAGTTTGGAAGAGCTGTCAATTTGAGCTTGTGATACTTCTATCTCAAACCAATCTGAAAATGTTCTCAACACCTCTACTATTTTCTCCACAAAATTGCAACTGCCCGCATACTTACATTTTTCTCGGACTACAAACCATTTCTTAGATTTAAGCCCCAGTAGATCACTAGTTTCTAAAATGAAAGTCAAAGTAGCTTAAATTGCCTTTCTTCAACATTCCAATGCTAGGTTGTCAAGTGGTTTGTCTTGAACATGTTGGCAGACCTAAAGAAATCGCTGCCAAATGATTGTTTGTCTACCTAATAAAGTGGCCAGTGAGTGTGTGTGTGCATATTATCATTACTATAAACATGACATTTCCCTTTCAAATCTGTATTATTGCTGTCTGTAGCCTATACAAACCTGCTGTGTCCCATCTTTTAATGTCTTACTTTAGTTCTTGTCATCCGTCTCAAGTGTACCATGTCCATTTCAGTTAACTGTTCAGCCGAGGTTGTCTGAAGCAATCAATACATGGTTCGTGACACAACCAGCTGAACTCAGATGAAGTCATTCAAACTGTCTCTTTTCTCTCAATGCTATTTTTTTCTTCTCCTGTCCTTCCCTTTTATATTGCTCCCTTTTCTCTCTTCTTCTGGCACAATAATAGTGATCCCCACCCTTTTCGCGCTCCTTTTTCTGAGCCCCCCCTTTCCCGTCGTCTGTGTGCTGTGGGTGCTGTGCTGTAGCTCCAAAACAAAAATAGAGATTATTTACAAGGAAAAAATATATATAAATACAACAACTTTGAACTTGACTGAACTTTCCGACATTGGGAAAGTGGGAAACTTTTATGGATCGAGTTCAGATTTTTTTTCCTGACAAAAAGCCTTGACATGGAGAGAGAAAACAGAAGATAATTTGGAAAAACAAAAAACACACACAAAGAAATCACAGATGATGATACAATGATGTCATTTTTCAACCGGATCAACCGAGGAAAGAAACCAAATCTTCCAACAATATCAACCTGAAATTGAGCGAGTGCCATTTGCGCACCTTCCACAACAATGCTACGAATTCTCTCCTCTGTGCTGCCCTGTGCTTTTGTGTTGATGCGAGTTGTGTGATTGTGTGTGTAGTTGTGTATGTGCGTGTGTGAGGCAACGCAATGCAAACTGGGCAGAGATCTTCTCTTTTCTCTTTCTCATCTTGTGCTCTTCTTACTGCCATTGTTTCCCTCATCCTCCTTTTACTGCCCGGCCAGCCTTCGAAATGACGGCATGGGGGAAGATCTATCTGCACTTTTTTGAAAAATGTAATAACAATAATAATAATAATTCTGATGTTGAAGCAGAGGAATTTCAAAAGGGGGAAGTGACAGAAAGGGTGAGTTTGGGTGAAGCTAGGTCTGGCATTTCAAAGAGCACTGGACACTGGGGGATGTATATAGGGCTCTCATCCTCCTGATGCTCCACTTATTCAGTTCAGTGTGTGTGTGTGTTTTTGTGTGTGTGTGTTTGTGTGTGTGGGTTTTTGTGTGTGTCAGCAAACAGACTCCCAGTGGCAGGCTGCTGTGTCGAAAATGTCAGGCCGGGATAGAGAGATCATGCTTGTGTTGCTTGTCACATGTAGGTCAGCAAGTCCAGCAGTCTGATGACACAATAAATTGATTTGGTCCTAAACCGTTTTTTATTAAGGGTAAAATGAATACAAATAAGAGTTCAGTTTTAGCAGTCTCAGCTTGGAGATTGTGGGTATGATTTCTCTGCATGTCCTCCCTGTGTCACTGTGGGTTCTTTCTCGATCCTCCCTCGGCTCAAACCTGCATGTGTTAGGAGAGATTCTAAATCTAAATTGTTGTTAGTGAATGTAACAGTGTTCGCTTGTCTGTTTATGTCTGTATTTTAGCCCTGCGACTAACTCAAGGCAGAGAGCACCTCATCTTTAGCCCATAGTTAATTGAAAATGCTTCAGTCATCCATCAAACTGGAATAAGTGGAGGACAATAGACAAACATTTTTTTGCAATGTCCACAGTTACATTGTTGAGTTGGCAAAATAGTTGCCCTTGTCTTTCTGTCCGCCTGAGGACATTTCACAGTGTTTCAAACAAATGTGGACCTTGTGAATATTATCTAACAGATGAGGTTCATTTGCAGTTGTAGCCAACGTTATTATTTTGTTTATTACTTTTCTTAATAGTTTTATTTTAGGCTAACATGTTTTTTTCAAGTATCACTTAACTATGATAGTTACAGTAGGCTACTTTTATGACAAAGAAGAAAGCAGACAAAATAGGTGCATAACATGTTGTGAAAGGTTAGACATGGGTCACTTTGAGGTGTATCATGTTCGATTGCATAAGCAGCAGACCTTCAGGCATCAGCAGCAGATGTACCTCCGTGACGTTAATATTGAATAAAAATATGACAGACTTACAGACAGGCACGTACGCAGGAAGTGCAGGACAAAATCCAAACATGAGCTGCATAAGTCTCATAACTTGACTGTAGTAATGCAAAAAAAAAAAAGTTTGTTCTGGCTAAAAGTTTTCAAGACAAAATAAGTGTATACAAAAACCAAACCATGAAATAAAAAAATTCTCAAGTAACTAGGAAAACTATAACTAAATTGGTTAAAAGTTCTGATCAGATAAAGTCTTAATTAAGGTGTTGTCCTTGCAGCCATATAAGCCACATAGTCTCGCACTAAAACAATTTCTGTGCCTACTCTCATAAGGGTGTGATGTTAGTCTCTGATTTGAGTCTGTGAGATAGGCTACTGTAAAAGCAGATTAGACATTATCTCATCCCTAGAGCCTGGAAACAGCAGCAGCAGTAGCACATAGTGGGAGCTGCCACATTCAACTTTGTGATGATATCCCTGTAACATAAATACAAGGAGCAGCAATGTGAAGACTAGGGGCTATTCAGAGTTTCTCATGCTGCGTCTTAGCCAAGTGTAACTGCCTGTCACTGTCTTACTTTATAATGGGCTGTGAAACATTATGTGAGGTAGTTATTTTTATAGTGTGTATACTTGGTGTTTATTGAAATATGAGTAGCATCTCATAGGCTGAAGATTTTTTTATAAGCACCAGGGTGGTCAAAGTAAGGTTTAAATTAGATTTTATACCAATCTAAAACGAGGTCTTAACTAGGTCCAAACCATCTCTAAGAAACTAGGAAATCTACAACAATGCCACATCCTGCCAGTATCACCTTTATCACAGTTTGAGAACTACTGTCTTTGGCTAAGTCATATTTGCCCGTTACTTCTTTTAATGCACTATTTGTCGTTCTGCCATGACCCTGTTTAAACCTGTACCTATTCTGCCATATGCTGGATTACTGATATCTTTGTGTTTGCTCTCTTTTTAGGCTTGGGGCTTGTATTGTGCATTGTATTGTTTATTCTAATTTGCAGCAGGTTAGTCCTCTCAAAGCCAGTGCCGCTGTGAGCTTTGAGTGCATCTGGACCATGTGTTTCATGTGGGGCTCGGTGCTGGCCGCTTTGATGCACTGATCCAGTCCAGCACCCTTCAGAACAATTGGCCAGTGGTGGAACAGGGCCCACTATTTTGACAGTCTCTGCAGGCAGTGTCACAGCACATTACACTCCTATTAGGTGGTTGGAAAGGAGCAATATCTTCCTTCTCAGACCTTGCGGACATGGTCTTTGTAGAGAGTTTGCACTGACTAAATGTCCCAAACACAGCAGCACAGTAGTGTGAGTGTGATGGGCAGATTGTAGATGACATGTGGTTTTACATCAGCAGGTGTGCAGGCATTGGGCCAGCACCACTACTAGCCTGCTTTGACCTAAATGACATTAATCTAATAATAAAGTAAAGTCATAATAAAGTTGTAAGTTGTGAAATGTAACGCTTAATGCAAAGTAGGGTTAACACAATAGACTTTTACGCACAATATGCACAATGCTTTTTACAGTTTTTTAACTCAGCACATCAGTAACTCTTAATTTTTAAATAATTTGTTCCTTTAGTAACACCTTTGTGGCTGGAGTTAGTATCTTTGAGCAATCTAACAATCAGACACAATCTTAAAAAATAATAATCATACTGTGTATTCAAACAGTGTTAAGAATCTGCACAAAAAACAAATCATTTCATCAACAAACAGAAACCCCATGGTGGAGATAATAGTCTTAACGCTGTAGTTATTCACAGCTCAAAAATATAAAGGAATCAATCAGTTGTTTAAAAAACTACAAAATGTACATTGTGTCATGGCTTGGCAGCTGTTAAAAATATGTACCTTAATGTTAGCTCTCATAATGGTTCAAGCTTGGCATTTGTCAGCAGCATTGAAAAAGTTACACTTCATAAAATACCCCAAAGTCCCAAACATTATGTTCGCTTATTGCCAGCAGTCAAACAGCAGTGCCATTAAAATGGATGGTGAGACCTGAGCCAAACAGTATAAAGCAGAAAGCAATTTCCAAATCCCTCCTTTATTATGGTGCCACCTGTCTCACACACCTCTAAACTTATTGCATTTTGTTGGCGCCAGTTTTGACCTTCACATCCACAGAGTTACAGAGGCGCCCAGTCAGGACTTTTCAGTTTACCTGTTTACTTTGTGCACAAGTCTTTAATCACAATTGAGTTTGATGGCAGGCCTAAGTGGTGAGTGAAAAAATAATGACTGTCCCTTAATTAAAGAATCTGCCAAGACTGCCACTGATTTGAGGCTTTCAAACATAACTTGGTTGATTTTCAGGTCATTTAAAACATTTATTCACCCTGTAGGAGTGTGATTTGTTACATTTAAAAAATGTTAAAAACATAATTGCAGCCCCTTTTTAAATCTCAGTGGCATCATACATCCACTTAATTAAATTCATTAGCACAATCATTAAAAAGCAGATTATTTGTGGCTAATTTTGTAACCAGATAAGAAAATGCCTTTTCACCAAACGCCCACATTTATGTGTTTGTGTCTCTCAGGTTAAAAATAAACTCATACTTGATAAAACTACCTGCAAAACTCACACATTCCCAGCAGCCTCAGATAACTTAGCATTCAGCAATGATTAGATAATAACCTAAAACAAATAAACGTTTTAAAGTATTTCTTGCTGACAGAATTTTGTTAAGATATTAAAATTGCTGAAATAAAAATATTTTAATTAATAATTATAAATTTTAGTGCACAATATTTTCAGCACATTTTTTTGTGGTCAGATCAAAATAATTATTGTATATTGTTCATTGTTTATTTTATAGTAAGATGTTGAGAATGATATAATTTGAGACTAGCTGTAACTAGAATCATTATTCTCTGTTTAGATTCTACCAGCACTGCCTGATCTCCCAAAGCTGCCTATCATGGGTGCATAGCCTACTTTTAGCCTTCATAGAGTTAGCTGTATACTCGAGGGGACAATATTCCTTCACATGGTCACTGCCTTGTCTTGTGTGTTTCGTAAATAAATAAAAGTTTTATTAGACGAAGAGGTCACTCACTCGAGATTATAACCGTTATTGTTTTACTTCTTTCTTCCATTTTCTTCAGATATGGCACTATTCTTCTATCAATGACTTTGTGTTGGAAAGGTTTGTGTTTTGTTGCACATAGTGATAAAACAGGTTGTCCGCTTATCAGAAAGTTGGCAGTTCGATCCTTACTTACCTTCTATTTATTCTATTATTAGTATCCTTAGGCAAGACATGTCTTCCACCCAAATGTACTGTATGAATGAGCCATTGTGATTTTTGTGGTGCGTTGCGGTGGTAGCAGTCAGAGAGAAAGTCAGCCCCAGGGCAGCTGTGGCCCCCAAGCATACCACCATCAATGTGTGGATGTGAAGTGAATGGATGAAGCCCCTTGAGTGTTTAGGAAAGTAGTAAATAAATCTCATGCATTTTTATGACTATTTGTGCAATATTTGAAGTTCACTGTGCTTTATGGGAGTGTGTGTGTGTCTGAGTGTGTGTGTTTTTAGGTCAAGTCCAATTATCTCATCCTCTCGGGGGAGCTGCAGTTGTGTTTTCTTCTGCTGAATCATGACGCTCTGCTCAGTCTCTCCACAAGTCTTCTGGGTCACCTCTGTTATCTGTCCAGTCACTTTGTGTTTGTGTAAAGCTCGGGCTCTCAAACCGACCTAACCCAAACTCACCCTTTCTCCACATTTTTTTATACATCTGGTTCAAACCTGATGTGACCTCTCCCAATCAGGGTTCAGTAAAGCATTACTTGTGAATGGTACCAGAATAAATATGAATAACAATAATATATTTTTGGTTTAGTTCACATTTTGACTGTTGGTCGGTGTGTATGTGTATGCTTTGTGTTTTTGGTTTGTTTTCTTTACTTAAAATGTGCAAATTTTCTGTTTTTGAGAACTTTATGTAAATATTGTTGTTGGAAAATTTGTCGAGTTTTCATTTGTCACTTAAAATGATGAAGACAACATTTAAGATACAAAGTGATAATGGTGATACTGATTATACCTTGCCCTTCTTGAATAAGGGCTTTTGATGTCTGCTGTATTTTTTGTTGAAGGTGAGGTCACGAGTCTGGGGCAAGTGTCCCAAAGGAAAGGAGTGCTATCCCCGAAACACCCGTAATCCACTGTAGCGACACTGCCACATCTATACCTTTCACCCCTATAGGACTGAGTGATAGTCCATATAGGTTGTGTTCACACTCTCAAGAATTTTCTATTGGTTAGACACTATTTTATCAACAAAAAATCCCATATTATAATTTTTTGGGAAGTATAACATCACTGTCTAAATCATTATGGCTTGACACCCAATCTGTGCTGGACAAGGCATGATTGAACAGTATAATTGAACAGTTTTTGCTCAGCTCTAGTAAAACCACCCATTCACACGTAGTCATACCGCTGACAGAAAGGATTTAAAAAAAATTCTGCCAGTTTTTGTTTCATGTGAATAGTTTAATAATCACAGAGATCAGTAGCATCTGCATTTTGACACAGAAGCAACAAATTATACCTAATTTAGTGTCTGCCTCTACTTATATAAACCTATAGGCTTTTATTGAGGTTCCAAGAACACAACCTATACACGGCACAAGATGAAGACCTTACTGTAGCCTATGTGTCTTTTCAATTATATATTTTCTCCAAACCGAAGACTTCACCTCCACCATAGAGTGACCGGGACACTTGGCTGTTCTCCCCCTGCAGCCTGTTTGCTCAAAGGCTGGAGGATTTACTGTAATGCCATTGTATTTGATAGGATTGGCCCTGTCCTGACACTGATAAAGCCCTCCGCATTGAATCGAGGGTTGGTTGAATTCACAGTTATTGTTGCTCCAGTGGAAACCATGCTCATAGATGTTTATGAAGCGTCTCTATATTGTAGGGTGGGGCAATATGACTAAAAACTAAACTAAATTAGTGCCACATCTTAGGCTATAAAACATACTTGGTGTATTGCCCAGTCCTTCATCTACAATGCTTACTTAGAAATCTAGTTATATTTTAATTCTTCTGAGAAAAGACCAATAAGCACAACTAACCTGACATGTGGTAGACTTTTTTTAATATTCCTAAAAAACTTGAAACATAAAAACCCAAGGATTAGTGCGCAAGCCAAAATTTTCAGCACTGCATGTCAGCATTTGTGAAAAAGGAAAGCGCTTTAATCATTAAAATGGTTGAAAATATAAATCAAATCCAAAAAACTTGCCCTGTGCCTTTTCAACGTTTTTCTGCCTTGAAGCTGCCAGAAATCTTGCAGGGCTTCAGTCCAGTTTTTGTCTGCAGCAGGTGTCCATCCACCTACTTCGCCCTGTCCCATATGCTACAGCCTTATGGATCTGTCCAGGACTGTGTGTACATTGCACGGTTTGAGACTTATCAGTGAGATTGGACTTGTAGGGCTGTCTGCACTTGACTGGGGCAATCTTGTGATACTGTACAGTGATATGGTACAGCAGATAGTCCTAGGAGCAGTCTGCAGGGCGGACACAGGATAGGGCCAAGTCTCTATCGGTAATACAATCCACTATCTCTTCTGGAGGAGTAAAAATACACACACACCAAGCCTTAACATTCACTTCGGCTCACTGGTGACTGCTTATATTTAGCCAATTAACATCTCCTTTAGCTACAATTAAATTTATATGGCATACTTTATTGTTACCTTAGGGAAATCTGCATTTGATATTTGTCATTCCTTTTATGCTAATGGGATAATTTGGCGACAGCAGTGCAGAGCCCTTAGATTTGTCTCCAGATCTTGAGCCAGCCTAGCTGTAGGATTAGCTTATTGTGAATTTTTTAAGTTGACACGGAAAACCAGAGTATGCAGACACATACAGAGAACATAAACTCTTCACAGAAAGGCCTTTTAGTTGTGAGGTGACAGTGCTAACCACTTTGCCACCATGCTGCCTTTTGGGGAGAATACTTTACTTTAGTTTAAATATGTCTAAAATTCACACATCTAAAATTGCATGTTAGAATAATTGTGTTGCTAGCCTAATTCGGAATCATTGTTTGGCTGGTGTTATTGTTAAGCCCTGGTGGACACAGGCGGTCGTATTAAAGCACTGAAAAACCTGTCCCCTATTCCCTTGCTTTTGACTGTGTTTTCTTCTTTCTCTTTTGCTGCTTGTAAATAGACTTTACGATTCAGTTAGAGCATCCTCTAACTTCTTGCCATAACATTTCTGATCAGGTAGGTAACAAGCAATACGACTAACTGATCCAATGCCATATTCGCCAAAACTAACACTGAGTCCTCTCCATCGGGGCAAATATCGAAGGTAGCACTCCTGTTTCTTCCTCTTCTTTTCTCAACTTGCCATGACCAGCCACTTCAACAAAGAGTGCCCTATAAACTTAAAAACACACAATTGTGATGTGTACAATCTAATTTATTGTGTTTATTTATGTATTTTTGCCAACTTTGTATAGTGTATAAATATCTATAAATATATGAAAAGACAGTACTGTATAGATTTTAGCTGCCTGGTAAGGTCCATAGTATATACTTGGTAGACTAAAAGAAAAAGCGTAGAGCTGTTCAAAAGCCGAATTGCTTTCTGTAAAACTTAGCCACTGGTTTATCTTTTGTATAAGTTTTGTTTTTTGGTATGTTTTTTTTAAGCCAGTGGAAATCCAAAAGTGTGTGTTAATTTCTTTCGTCTGTTTGTTTGTTATGATCGTTTTGTTTGTTGTTTTTGCTCTTTGACCTGAGACACAGCGAGGTTCTGGCAGCCAGGAGAGTGCATGGGAACGCAGACCGGGACCCTGTTAGCCTAGTGACCAGTTAGTGTTTGTCTGTCAATGGTAGTAACTAGTGAACTCTGTGCAGTGCCTCCCCTAAATAACACCCCTATCTTCTTCTTCTCTCTAGTGTGACGCGGTGTAAAAATGCAGGACAATTGTGTGGTAGCAAAAGCTGGCAGATGCCCTAGTTCCTTCCTCAGCGGCAATACTTTTTCTAATTTGGTTATTCTATCCAAAGGGAGTTGTAGTAAATCTTATAGAAAAATCAATGCATTGAATTTAAAAAGTCTAAAATAAGATGCTTAAACGTACCAGGTGAGACTAGGACTGACCTAGAATTATAGTACAGTGTGAAACCAGGTCAAAACATGGACTTAATCAAGATTAAATGAGAAACTAACCAGGACTAAACCAAAGCTGGCCTTGGGCTAAACCAGAACTTAACCTGGTCTAAACAGAACTAAAATCTGTCTCAATTTGGTTTAAAGTAGCACTACACTAGACTCAACCAAACCAAACTGAACCAGGATAAAACCATACCAGGTCTAAACCCAGACTAAATTAGATCTAAACCAGGTCAAACCTAGGACTAAATGAAATCACAAATGTATACATTTTATAATGGTCACAGATGTTGAGACATAAAATAGTTTTATCACATCGTCTTTTTGGTTCCTCTGTGTTTCTAAAATCATATGGCCTTGCTTCTTCCCCGCGTCATGTCGTGTCTTTTTGTTCCCTTTTTCTGCTCACGCCCCACACTGCTTCTTCATTACAGCGCTTCATTTTAATCCTCCACAGAGTATAGATTTCCAATTCCTCTGCTCAATTGTTAATTTACTCTCCCATTCAGCCACTAATACCTCACCACCAGAGTCTAATTTCCCTGTAATCCATGCTTTCTCATCTATCTTCAATTCTTTGTCCATTAGCAGTCACCACACTACTGTAAAAAGCACCTTGTTTTTCCCAACAGATTTCTGAAATGGATTCAGCACAAAAACAAAAAGCTTGCTACTATAATCTTTGACCTCTTTTCAGTTTTTAAGTCCCATTTGAGTCCTCGATGAAGTGACTAAAGAGCATACCAAGTCAAGTTTTTAGTACTTGACAAGTCAAATCTGAGTGACAGTCAAAATAAATTAAAATTAGTCTAATTCAAGGGGAAAAAAAAGAGAAAAGTCAAGTTCTTATGTTGAAGTCAGAAAATTACCAGTCAAGTCCAAGTCCAAACCAATCAGTCATGTCTAACTTAATATGGAAGAAAGTCTCAGTTGAGTAACCAAAATGTATTTACTTATGTGGGTGCAGCACTGACATGTTATAGTATATACGTTGGATAGTAGGTTTATAAACATATAAGTAGAAACAGCTTTCAGTGAAAATAGTCCATGTTAATGTACAAAAGATGAATCCTTGTGGACATTAAGTTTTAAGTCTGAGTTTGCCCTAGCCTGGGTCCTTTAAACAATCTCTCAAATCTTAGTCAAGTCACAAATCTCATAAATGACTTGAGTGGACTTAAGTACTTCATCTCCGCCTTCCATTTTGCAAAGTTTTATGCAATTTCTAAACACCAACCCAGAAGGAGAAGGGCATCTGCCATCTGCCAGCGAACAGTGTGCAGAAACACAAAGCAGCCATATTCAAGAAGATGAGCACATTGTGTGATGTCATGGTGGTTTTAGACGCCACAGAATTTGTAGCAGGTGCAAGAGACAAGCCTTAAAGATAGGCCCAACTACAAAATGAAGCTGTCGGATTTGTGCTTTTGTAGTGGACTATTATGACCTTCCCCTTTTCCCCACACCACTAGAATTTTGAACTCAGTATTCAAATGTGTTGCTTGGTTGCTCTGTACATATCTGTGTAGTACTTCTGTTGATGTCCTGTATTAGAATAGTGATGGGTTCATACTAGGCTCTCCTCCACAGACGTCCTCTTTCGAAAGGCTTTGGACCATTTCCAAAAACTTCAAAAACATTCCACCTTGTAAAAAACGTATAAAGATTAGATAAACATAAGCTAAAAAACACACAGCAGAGGGACCCAAACACAGACGTTTTTGCCGGAGCCATGTTAATAATAACCATATGTTGCCTGTGGTTAAGTCCCTCTCTGTGTCACATACAAGGCTACCTGCTCCTCCAGACCTCACGCTAACTTCACCTGCCACTAGGGGTCACCATTTTGTTTATGTGACCAATTCTTGTCTGGTGAAGGGGGTGCAGAGGTGATAGAGCCCTAGGAGGCAGCAGACTGACTTGTCCCTGTGACTTGAGCCAAAATGGAGGGAGGATGTCTTAGAGCTAAGGCCCAGTAGCACTTGGGTTTTGCGTTCCATGTTTTTGTGCCTCTCCTGTTTTTTTGCCGAGCGGACTGTGATCTTACCAGTTGATTTTCTCGTTCTCCTCCACCCATCAGTGTTACTGAGTGTGTTGGGTGGGCGGAGTCTTGGAGCTGAGCTCTGATTTTGTTCCATATTAAAGAATCATTTTTACAACAAGAGCCTTTCTGTGAAGTGTGTTTATTTTGCTTGTGGAAAACTCAGCCAGTGACAGCTAAGAACATTTCTGAGATTTTTCTGTATTATTGTCAACCTTTATAAAGAGAATATTGTGCCAAATATGTTCACAGTGGCAGTCCTGGCCCTGTTGATATCCTGCTGTCTTCAATTTAGAAGTATAGTCTAAAAGTCCTAACATTTGTTAGAATGAATATAAAAACAAAGGACACATGGTGACTCTGGAACTACCTGACATTCTGCACTTCAGTATGTTCTAATTACTATCATAATGTAATAATGTTGGCTCCCATTTTAGCTAGAGTTTAGCTTTCAGTTTAAAATTACACTTTCATATACTGTAATTAATCAACAGTAACAATAACTACACCACATAATGACACCCTCCTGTTTTGTGTCTGCCACGGTTTACTGATAGAGGCAGTAATTTGCACTAAGGTTGTTTTGCCTTTGAGAACAATTAAAAATGTATGGTGTAAAGTGTCTGCTATGAGAGACACATTAGTCAGAATGAAACTCAAGGAATCACTGCTCTACATGCTCCACTGTGAAGGCACCATTTGTCGAGTTTTGAAGCAGCTTCTTGTGTGGCTCTTAATTAACTGCTGCACACGGGGCACTCCACCTCTGACATTATGTAGGATCAGGGAATCAGGATCTTTTTTTTCTTGTATTCATGAGAAAAACAACTTAAAATAAATTCCCTCCACATACTCTGGCCATTTTATTAGGTACATTTTATCACATCACATCAAAGCAAAGAATTTAGTCATGCACGTAATATAATCAAGACAAAGCCAAAGTTCAAATATGCATTAAAATAAGAAAAGAAAAAGTGATTTAGTTTCTGGTGCCAAGCAGATCGTTTTGGTTGAAATTGATAGTTTACATGGGATTTTCCAATACATACTGTACATACATGTCTACGGTTTATAGACAGTGGTTTGAAAAGATACAATATTTGCTGATTGACTGCTCTGTGAGAAAAGGCCACACCACTTGCCATTTTATTAGGTACATGGTCTATCTAATAAAGTGGCAGTACTATTATGTAAGTCCTTCTTGTGTAGCTCTTAATTAACTGCTGCACACGGGACGCTCCACCTTTTGACATTTTGCACTGTAGAACAGGGTTTCATCATTACAGCTTTTTTGTTTCTTGCTACATCATCAAATACACTGCTTTCTTTTTTAATTTAATCTCCTTCTCACTGAGCTGCACAATAGCCTGTCTGGAGGGTGTCAAGAGACGAGTGTGTTTTGATTTTAAATGTCTTTATTTTACGCCTGACTGATTCCCCCCTCTAGTCGGCTGCCTCCTTTCCTCCTTCTTACCATCATACGCATTGAAGCTGACTTGGAACCAAAAAAAAAAAGAGAGAAAAAAGATGACAACGCAATTTAGCCTAAACCATGCGTACCAGATTTGCCTATTAAGTACAGAAGTCAAAAAATGGGGAAAAAAGAGAAGGAGATTAGCCTGTGAACGGTGAGGCGCTGAAGCAGAGAGTACCCCTGAGAATGGTGACACAATGAAAGGTCTAAAGCTCCTGTGCTGCTGAGCCATCTCCAAATATTAATTCTATTCTTTTCATAGACAGACATTTTGAAGCTGGTTTTATTCAGACTATGGGAGCGACATTGGACTAGCCTGGCTCATGCGGACAAGGGGCGAGGATTTATCCCTCCCTGAACCGCGACAGACGGCTGCGGGCGAGCCATGCGCAGCGGCTCAACGGGAGACCCTCGCTTGCATCACCTGGATCTATTTTTAGCACCCACCTTTTGTCTTCTAAGCTCCTCCTGTGCCTCTCAAAGTGTTATCTCAAGAGCAAACTGTTGACAAGGGTGTATTTTTTGTGAATATGGTGCAGATGAACATTCTCGGGACACTTTATTAGGTAGATTATGTAGCTAATAAAGTGGCACCAAGTCTGGCCTTCTGATTCTGTTGCCCTCCTGTTTTATGTTGTCATCTTGTGGGTTAAGATATGGTCTCCTACCTTTATGTAAATAGTAGTTCTGATCTTTGCTTTCCTATGATTCCTTTGACCTCTTATAACAATAAGGCATTTTCTCTCAGCACTGCCACTCACTGGATATTGTATCTTTTTCAATCAAAGTTGAAGAAGGTTTAAAATCGGTCATCTGGACTTGGGTTTTGAGTTGAAGACGTTTCGGCTCTTATCCAAGAGCCTTTATCAATTCTAAAAGTTGACTGGTGAAAGTTTCAATTATATATCCTATTCCTGAGTGGGAGGGTTTAATCTAAACCTGGACAGAGGCAGTTTCACTCAAAACTATTAATGGCTCCCACCCCCAGCAACTGAGACCACATGACACTAACGACCTGTAACTAACCTAGCCCTTTCATCATCACAGACCATTAAAAACAGGTTTAGATTAAACCCTCCTACTCAGGAATAGGATATAAAATTGAAACTTTCACCAGTCAACTTTTAGAATTGATAAGGGCTCTTGGATAAGAGCCGAAACGTCTTCAACTCAAAACCCAAGTCCAGATGACTGATTTAACACTAGAACGCCCAACATTGCAGTACCTCCTAGAATGCCCAAGGGGGTCATTTTGACCCCTCCCTACTATAGGCTTTTATAATTGCCACTTGGAAGCTTGTTACTATAATATTTTCTCTTATTTTCAGAATATCATCTAAAAAACAATAGATTAATATAACATAACTATGTTTTTTGTGTTTTTATTTATTTATTTATGTTATTTTAG
>JAVQKG010423800.1:0-11524 GCA_036025885.1 Hypseleotris bucephala | reverse complement strand
AAGTCCTCAGGTGGCATAGTTTCACCTTTATCTGGTTCAAGTTATGGAAAGAATCAAATATTAATGCACTTTTCACTATTAACCAATTCATCGATTAATTATAAAACTAGTCAGCAGATTAATCGATTAGCAAATTAATCGTTAGCTGTAGCCCTAGTTTAAATGCAGCATGGTTTGAGAAAAAAATGGAAATGTGGTCACTCTACCCCAAATGCCCTTCCTGAAGCTACCCTCTCCATTCATTTCTTGGGATTGACACGTAAAGTACACTTTTCCAATGAGTGGAATATGCATGTATGTATGTATGTATCTGTATGTAAGTCCTGTTTATCAAGACAATTGTTAGCATAGCCTTGTTAGCTTTAGCCTCCATTCTGACACATAGGTAAGAAGGGTAAAGTGACTTTCTCCAGTACACTTTTCCACAGTATAAGCTGGTTTAACTTTCTGATTAGCACCACCGCCTGCGCCTTTCACCTAACGTTAACCCAGTCTGTACTTGTTAGCACTTGTAAATGAGACAAGTTCAAATAAATGCAACGCTCCAGACTGCTCATGACCTTCCTTTTGTCTCGCCACTAATGAGAAAACATTCAGAGGACAAACTTCACCCAGCCTCTGCCAAACACTTACCCCCCACACACACCCATTCAGGTGGGCGTCCTGTGGACAGGAGGGGCACCCATGATGGATGTCCTGTATCTCCTTTACAGAGGGACAGAGAAGGCCAGCGTTCAGTGCACATTTTAGCCCCTATTTTACCCAGGATGTGCGTATCGCTTCCTGGCCACTGTCCCTGGCCGCTATAGGACCACCCCGTCCCATCTGCCCAGCGCCCCCCCTCTGTTCCGTGGTCAGGGAGGGGGGCTGTCAGCCGGAGTTGCCGCGGTGATGGATGACTCTCCGCTTAGCTCCTGTGTCAGTGCCCCGCTCCCTGTTACTTGCAGAGTGGGCTGCTGTCAAAGACTTCCTGTCAAGGCGGCCATTTTACTCCATACAAGATAGCACCAGGGTTTTACACATGAAACTTAAGGCTATAGTGCATTTTCATTTATGCTTATGGTAACACTCAGAGCTTGACATTAACACTAGCCAACTGGCGAAATGCTGGTAGAATTTCTTTTTGGCTAGTTACAGTTTTACACTCCACTTTGGTCACTTTGATTGTGTGTAGCTATTGTCATGTTAGACCGCAATTTATTAATTTTTGTAATCAGAGAGAGAAAATGCAAAGAAAGAATAAATATTAAAATATGCATTATGACATATTCCAATACATTCAAAAAGTTACAATTAATTTCTGGCTCATAAAACCATTAAGTGGCTGGACTAGCTATATTAGCCAGTGAGACGAACTAAAGTTTTACTATCCCATGGCAGCAGCTATGGGCCTTTGGCAGGATCTGATTGGTTAGTTTCATATAGACAATAGAGTCACCAGTTCGTCAAACCCATGCTTGCTCTGGTGGGAGGAGAGAACCTGCAGTAACACGGACAGGACTTGCAGACACCACACAGAGATTGTGTGTACTAAATTGAAAAGTTGGTTGCTACGGTATTTTATAATATGGGTGGATTAGATCTAATAAGTTGAATTCAAATGGAAAAGTCTGACAATTCACACGCACACAAAAAAACAACAGCAAAAAACGTGTTGTTTTTATAATAGCCAGATCTAACTAGTATGATTGGCTTTATAGCTCATGGATTTATTATAAGATCAGCACAAGATCTGCCCCTAATACCTGATAATTGTCACAACTTAATGGTATTGTAGCAAAAAATAAACAATGTTAAAAAAGCCAGCTTTCTTTTTAATCAAGGAATGCACAAATTACCAGGAAAAAATGTTGGTGAAAATTATGGGGTTATTTTATCTTCAGGTAATTATCCAAACATAAAAATGCTCCATTAAACCTTACATTTTTTGAGCTGACGACTGGAGTAGCCACAGTGATGGATGACTTTGCGCTCAGCTCCTGGTACCTGCAGTGTGGCCCGCTGTCAAAAGACTTCCTGTGACGGCGGCCATTTTTCTCTCTCTTCTTCTTCTTAGCTTCTAATTTTCATCCTTTTTTTAGCTCGCTGATCAGAGCTATTTTAGGAAGTTTTACAGATGGCTGTAGTAGTTTCAGAGAGCCGCAGACAAAGAGACTGTGATTTCACAATGGCTAGCCTCTCAAAGCATTCAAGGTACATTTCCCAGAGTGCATTGTGTTGTAGTCTTTAAGTGGCTGGAGTTCAAGTTTGAGGTAAGAGCTTGGTCTTGACCCCAATCAGTGTGGAACTCCTCTGCATTGAGTGTCTATTTATCCTTACATATATGCAAAATACAAAAGCATGCAATTATGTGACCCAGACTTAGGCGGGCTACATACTGGACAAAAAGAAATCTCAAGATGTATTCACTTGAAGCGATTTCAAAGGTGTAGCCATTTTTAAGATATTTTGAGGGGCTTTTTGCCTTTACTGCATAGGACGTACGTGAAATTTTGTTGTAGAAGGCAGCTGGATTTGAACCCACAACATCAAGGCTAGCATATTAAGCTCTGCATATTTGCTACAGCTCTTCCAACTGAGCTAAATGCAGCAAATACCTTTTTTGGTATATTGAAAAGCCACAACTGACCTGGGGCAGACTGACTGAGCCATGGCATCCATATAGTTGCACCTATTTCTGACCTCAATCAAACACCCACCAAAGTAGAACCTTTCCTATTGTATGCAAGCAAAAATAATGATTCTGTCAATAGTTCACCATAATAAAGGTCATCTGAGAAGAAAATAGACTTTGAGACCTAGGCAGCTATTTTTATTTTTTGGTTCAACAAATTTAAAGCCAACTTTAGACCGCTGTTTGTTATTTTTCTTCTGGTATGTGTGAGACCATGATAGAGGGTCAAATGTAGATTTTTTTTGTTTGGTTGTTTTTTGTTTGTTTGATTTTCTTTACACAAAATCAGGGGGTGTAGCTTGAAGCGTCTTGACCAAGGACACAAAGCTAATACGAATTGGAACAGAGATTGAACCGAGATTGAACCTCTGAGGGTCTTGCGTAATCACCATAACACATTACTATTACCACATTCTTAACCCTAAAATCACATGCATTTTCCTTACATGTTATCCATTCAATTTGCATATTCTTCTAAAGACTACTGCCCTAATTAGCTACATAGGCCTTTAAGCAGCGTCACCATTTTCCGCTCATTATACCGCCACCCTCCTTTAAGAACTGACCCCACTTCTACTGCCATTTCAAGACCTTTTTAGCACACCACTCATGAGCTTTGTGCTAGCGTAATTAGCCAATTAGCCGTTCTTTATTAGCGACCGGTAGCAGCCTTGCGTCGCCTCTATACCCGGGACTAGTTAGTGTCTTTCTAATGAGCCTTTAGCTTCCAACCAGAAACCTCGTCAAGCGTTATTAATAAAAAGCCTATTTGTGTGCGACCCCGGTTCAAACTCATTATTATTGAGATGTAGCAGCGCCACTCATGCACTCCGACATGAGGGATTATTACAAATGGTAAATTGGTAATGAAAATGTTGTTTGTTTGGTATGAGAAAAGATTACAGCCAAAACATGTGGATATAATGAGCGGAGAGGGTTCGAAAGATCCTGTTAATGTCCTCTAGAGTCTTTTTCTATTATGTTTTACATACATTTTTCTAATTACTTGTGTAAGAAAATATAAGCAATAGCTGGTTTGAAAATGCTTCCGATTTATAGTATTTTTCTCAAATGCAATCCCTTTAAAAGTTTGTAAACAGAATGGTCTATATACAGGAATGAGAGCAACTGGAGGCAAGATCACAATATATTTTCAATGGAGAAATGATTATTGTCCACAAAATATTGCAAATCAGCATGAAAAATAACGCTTACCACAAATCATACTTTTTTGTAAAAGTTAACTCACTTTTGCCACCAGCCACCTCCATTCATGAAATTTAGTTTTAGATCTATTCATTCACTCAACATCACGGGTGTCCAAACTCTCTAGTGTTGGTCAGAGGGGCCATAGGAGCAGACTGGCAGCCTTTTATAGCACTTTTCAAGATACCCAAAGACACTTTACAATCGCATTACTCATTCACTCCAAAGTCACAATAGTGGTGGTAAGCTGCTTGTGTTGCCACAGCTCCCCGAGGGCATACCGACTTATTATGAAGAGATAAGGTAGGTATTCAAGAAGGATACATTCATTTGGGGTAGTTTGTCAGTTAACAGGTGAGCTTAAAGGCAAACACTTCACTTCTTCACCACACTGACTTGGAGTGCCAGTCCTTTTTCACTTATGACAACTGCATAAAGTAACGCTCACAAAACCTAACTCATTCTATAGTGTCCAATTTCACTATTTCTAACATACAAACATAATTCCGACCACCATGCTGACCCTGTAAGTGAAGAGCCTGCATGTTTCAATTCTACATTCTCCCTGCGGACCGCAAACCACTATACAATACAGAAATGGCTTATCTTGCCTATGCACAACTGTATTGAACATGGGGGTCTTTTAATGCTGAGAAATAGCCCCCTCCACCACCGCCATTCATTCCGGTATGACTGACGCTGACTGGCAGAATAAACAGACCTACCAAGACTGATTTTGTGCAAAGGTTGACAGCTGCTGGGAGGTGTGCTGTGATAGTGAGAGAAGTGAGTGTGACATGTGAGTTAACAGGTAGATAGTGGAGAGTGATGGGATAAAAAGAGTGAGACGAGATGACAATTTGTAGTTATTAGGAAGTGCCAGCTTTTGAAGAATGCATTGGATTCGTATTAGAACTTTTTGAATTGAATGCATGATCGTCTGCATGAATTCTGCTACAAACTGTGGATACTGCTGCTGTATCTTTGAGCAAGACACTTCACCCTACTCGACAATGTACAGTGGAAGTTTGATCGGTATGTTTCATGTATAGGCATGGAATGTAAGCCCTATTATTTCTACTACTTGTGGTAAGCTATCTTTTTAGACACAGCTGTCCTGGACTCGACCACTTAGCCTAGCCAGCCGCCACTAACCGTTTTCCTATCTCTCGTTGATTGCACTCAATTTCAAGGGAGAAGTTTACGGTATAGTAAACCGATTCATAAACGCACAGTTGCGTTTCTAAAGTGTGTATTGACACAGCCAAATCAGACCCCACTTTTGAAGAGATTTAGGTGGTGGTATACCAGGCTATAGGCTAGACCAATGGAGATGAGACAGCCATACTTCTTATATAACCAATACCTACACACAAACACATACATAAGCATAAACATAAAATAATATTATTTTTTTAAGACTGATAATTTTGTTGATACATTTTTACACACAAAGACTAACTTGTCACGTGAATCACCAACCAACAAAGCAACTACTCAGGGGTTGCAACAATCAAACCAGAAAGAGGGTGAACGAGCTAACAGAAGCTAACCGCTAAACAAAACAACAGAAACATACTGTCATGCCAAAGGGGAGCACATGAGGTGTCAGAAGCATCACATTGCTATTGTCATTCTGTTGATTTTCTCGCTTCAATGTGCTGATTATGAGAGCATCATGGGAGACTGACAAGCTGCGGTAAAAACCCTGCCAAAAACGCACTCCCCCTCCCTCTTAGCTAGCGCACAATAGCTCTCTGATGAAGACGCACTGATTGGCGAAAAATGGAGGGGGAAAAAATAGCCGAAAAATATGGACACTTGCGCGAGGGGGGAAAGAGCAGGCCAAGAGGAGGACACAGCTGCAATTAAAGGAACGGTGTCGTGTGCCAGGGAGTATGCAAATGAGGCCTTTGTGTGAGCAGCTGATTGGCCGACGGAGCGAGAGGAAGAGGAGGAGGAGGAGGAAGAGGAGGTTTGGCACGGAGACTATCACAGGCCTCATTTAACCGCAGAGCTCAGAGAGGAAGTCTGTCAAGAAAGTGTGTTATTTCTATCAATAGCTCTACATGCGAACTTGATGCTAACTTCAAATCTGAACTACCTGATATGTTTACCTTAAAAGTGCAGTCCGTAACTTTCATAAAATAAAAAAAGTTCAAAATTAAAATTGAAAAATGCTTAAAACGGACTATCTGACCCAGTTATATGATGTAATGCAGGGTGTCTGTAATCAATTTAGTCCAGGGGAGGGGCTAAAAGGAAACTCAAATATGAAAGTTGTACCACACCAACTGTAAATTGATGTTGTTGTAGAGGCCAGGGGAAGGGCTAAAGTAAAATAATAATTATGACAGATTACCTACTTTACATCATAGAACAGGTAAAGCATTTTTTAAATTTCTAAACTTTTATTTTATTTCAGGACAGTTACAGACTACACCTTTAAACTGCATTACCTGATATGTTTACCATGTACCCCACTTAAGGCCCCTAGTTGCCTGTCGTTTATAGAACTGATATTTTTGAAATGTATAACTTTTGAAGAACAATGTGCTTTCTAACAATGCAAAAGTTATACATTTATTCATCTGAACCAATCTGGTAAAAGTACAAAGAACTGCAGTCGATGCTCATTAAAATGACTGTATGACCTTTATAGAACTGTGAGCCCCACATGTAATCCTGGACCAGCGGGATTCTGGGAACATTGGATTTGACTAATTCTGGAAACCTCTTAGCAACATGTGTAGAATTCTATAAAGTATTATGAAGGCCATGGGAAGAAGGTACTGTTATTTTTAGAGATGCACCAATCCAGCTTTTTCAGTCCCGATACCTATATCTGGGCTTTGTGGATTGACCGATACCCGATATTAACTGATACTAATGCTAACTTTTTATTATGCAGAATAATAAACCTAAACATAAATATAAGACCAGATATAAGACTAAATGACTCCCAAAATGTCTTACCTTTGTATTTTAAGACTGACAATGTAATATAATGTAATTTGCTACATTCTTTATCCGCTCATAATTAGGATGAAGTATAATAAATAATATCGGATCCAGTATCGGCTTCATTTACCGATCCACCGATTCAACTTTTGGGCCTGTTACAATGGCAGTATTTTGATACACATTAAATTACTCAACAAACTCAACAAATAATATATTCAGTAGGTTGTTGCTTCTACAATTACTATTAAATTACTTTCTCTCAACCCCAGTGAATAGTCAACTTATTGCTCTGGTTTTGATCTCAGAGGTCTATTATAGGCATCAGTTTTCAGTAGGTGTTTGGACAGTAATTGTAAGTTTGGAGCATCTTCTTAAAGTGGGTTTCAAAGTTTCTTTAGTCTGACAGGAGTGGTTGTTTACCTGTTTCTTCTGAAGAGACATGTGATAGTTTGGTGGTAGCTGTTTGTGCTGTATAGCTTCAGGGCAGATGTGTCTATGAAGTCACTGAAGTGCACACATTCACAGTGACATGTTAATCCAATGCATTATTATAACAGTTACTATTACAGGCTTTACATAGTTCATTTAGACACTCAGCCATGCCATGGAAACTCTATTACTATTATGTGAAGTCTATCATAATGGCAGGTCTAGCACTCATCTACTTATAGAAACATAAGTTAAGCAAGACATCCGCATTGCCTACGAATGAATGTATTAGTATGACTGTATGACTGTGGTGGTCAGGAGGCTCATATGCGCAGAATGGCAGCCATGCTTCCACCACTGAGTATGACTGGAAGCGAATGAATAATCCAGAATTGTAAAGCGTTTTTGAGTGTGTAGAAAAGCGCTATTATTATTATTGTTACTGAGGTTACACGTGTCAAGAGTAAGACTAAACGGAACACACATGGATTGAATAATTAAACGCGGAGAAGAGCTACTGTAAGATAAGCAGGAGCAGGCTACAAGCTACAAACAGCGCACCACAAGCTTGTCATTTAAACACAGGCTGATGAAGTCCTATGGTGAAGTGTGCACACCTGTCCCTGTCAGTTTGCACAGCACGTGTCACCAAATCACTGAAGATCATTAGCAGCTATAGTCCTAATTGTGCTGCATTTGTTTATTTCATGTTGCTGCCGGATATGTCACAGTAGTATCTTTAAATAATAAGACCTATTAGTTCCTGGCCAGAGTTGCCAAGTCCGCGTATTATAAGCAACTTTGGGCTTCTTTTTTTGTGGAGTCGCGCATTTTTTTAGGCTTATTTTACTTAATTATTTAAAAGTAATTTTGGAGCTTATTAGCCGTTTTTCTGTCTTCTGTAGTGTGTTTTGTCTGTGAAGTGTGTAAGAAGGCACTATGACGCTAAAAAAGGCTATTAAAATACAGCAAAAAGGCGCCGTGAATGCATGCACTAGTCTATGTTTATTATGTATTTTAATTATCATTGGTTTTATTAAAGGTTGCTTATTTTGGGCTTGTTTTCATCAACTTGGACCTGGCAACACTGTCCCTGGCCTCTACAGCAACATCAAATCATTGTTTGTGTGGACATCCTCACTACTCAAAACTGGTCAAATGGGGGGGAAGAATTAAGTAAAATAATAAATTTGAAATAGTATCTACTTTACATCATGAACAGCATTTGTCAATTTTACACATTTATTAATTAATTTATTTGTTACTTTTTTTCTACTTTCTACACATTTTATTTTTATATTTTCTTATATTAGGACCTACTATTTAAAAGTGTCCTATGAAAGTGTGTGATTGGTTTCCTTGCTCTAAAATAAAAAACCCTTATAACACAGCCCACAGGTGACCTTAAAGTCTAATTTTATTTACTCATGCGACTTCTGTTATGCTGTACTAATAAAATCCTTATCTTTGCCAAAATACAACGAACAAGAAATCAGGTAGTGCAGCTTTAAGTAAAAAATAAGCCGATTTTTCCCATTCTTACACATTGTAATCTAAATTCCTGACATTTTACTGCTTAAAGCTCCCCTAAGGTCTTGTGGTGCGACCAGCTCCGTTACCATCTGCTCCCCACGAGAAAGAGGCTGTGAGCTCCACAATATCGCCCACGCGTCAGCCCACTACGCAAGCAACTTTAGTCCAAGCACCAGCCAATATCCTGCATGCACCTCACAGAAGACCAACCACGCCAACTGTAGACATGCTGGTCCCCCCCAACCACCCACTCCCGGGACAAGGTGGAATCCATCTGTCATACTAAGCCTGATTTCAGCTCATTACTGGGGCCTTATACTCAAGAGGAGAGCAGTAAGGAAGGAGACTAATCAGAATAAACTATTGATATAAGGCAGATTCAACAGGCAAAAGTTGATTTGGCCCACTTAAATTTGTAAATATTTTTGTATGTGGAGTTTGATGTAGGGCTGTACAATATTAGCCTGGCCAGCCACACTGACTTCTGCCTTCTCTTCTATACAGCAAAGTTAGTCTGGAACTGCTCCCATAGATGGCTACTTCCTGGGACGGTACCAATCACAGCCATGGGCGGGCCTTATGTGATGACTGTGCCTTAGTCAAAACAAACAAGATCGATATATAAAAAATTGAAAATATAAAGGTAAAGAAAAGAAGAATCTACTCCATCACCACCTAAAAATCAGAACCATCTCACTGTTCTCCATCTCCACCTGAGCATCAGTACCATCTCATTTATTTCCATTATCACCATTTCAGCAGCAGAACCATCTCACTTTCCCCCATCACCAACTCAGTGCCAGAATCATCTCACTCATCTCACCATCTAACGCCTGTCCATCACCACCTCTGCAGAACCACTTCACTCTCTTCCATCACCACCTGAGCATCAAAACCATCTCTCTCCTCCATCACCACCTCAGCAGAACCATCTCACTCTCAATAGGTCCTTGAGTAGGACATTACTTCTAATAGCCAATTCTCTACATTCTACCTACTTTTCTATTAAGAGTAAGCATCCCTTTCATACCAGCCACTTGCATAACCATTACAATAACCAATGTCCACTTAGATATGCATTTCAAAGAGCCCCACTTGACAAATGTTTACTCTGTTTCGCGCCACAACCAATTACCATGCTTAAGAAAGAGCCTGTTCAAAGATGGCCGCCCTCTCCCCTTATTCCACTTGTATATGTCATCTATCCATCAGTGCAGCAGGTAAATACAGATATGGAGTTGAAACAGACAGAGGTGGGAGAAAGGCCCACGGGCGCATTCTAGACTACATACAAAGATTTATGAATAAAACAGGAGAGCCGCCAACACCACCTCAGGCGCAAAAACATCCCCGAACAGTGTAAACAGTGCGAGATAATATGCCCAGAACAAACACAAGGGTGAAGGGTAGGACTACAAGTACAGACAGCAGGTAACTACAAATCCCACAGCAATTAGAGGGGCACTTAAAGACAGCGGTATGTGGTGAATGTAATGTGAAGAGCTTACATTGACTTCAACTTAAATAAATGTATTAAAAATGTATTAAAACATGCACAAAACGCTAATCCTGCAAGGTTAGAGCCACAAGAGCCACAAGAGAGGTGCTAAAAAGCCGACCAGTGGTTGCCTATGTCTGGGCTAGGTCCATCCTGATCAAGATCCTGGCTCCATATCTTGTGATGGGTCCTGGGCTTTCCACTGTGGCCAAATGCAGAAGACGAATTTCAACAATAACCCCACCATCTCTATGCGCTAACCACTCTTCCACCTCCAGTCTTAGCTTCAAACCCTCACTGATGACTGTTTCACCCTCTGACTCGCTAAATTAACTGTGATTCCATTTACCAGCGTCACAGCCTCTAAGCCCTTCGCCCGTCCCGGTCTACAGCGGTTTCTTCTAATTGAGTTCGGAGTAATTACCACTAGCCTAATGCATTGTAAGTGCCTTCTAAATCAGGAGTAAAGATTTTGTTTCAGGCCAGAAGAGCACGCAGCGGACTCACCAAGAGGGGATGTAAGGGAAGGAGAAATCAAAAAACCAAGATCACGGAGTAGATTGCGTGTCACGTGGAGACCTTTTGGCTAATCTTTGACTTTGATTCCGAGGCAGACAAAGGTGGACGTTTGGATGGTGGTGGTAAATGCAGCAGTAATAAATGCCTGGAGGAAGGAGTGAAGAACAAAGCGACATGTTCTGTGATATGCAAAATGATGGAATCTCAATGTTGTGTATGTCTTTGTAAATAATGGTGTTAAGCAAGTAAGCTGAAAAAAATGGAAAACTGGAAAAAGCAAGTAAGCTGAAAAAAACTGGGATGATTTGTTTTATGGCTACATACGAAATTTGATCTGGCCAACACACAATCTCTGAAGATGGACAGTGCTTACATTATATTATGTTGAAAACTTTAAATGTTTGTCAAATGGAATGTTCAAGATTCTGGAGACAAAAGTGAGTTAACTTTGGAAACACAAACTGACTGCCATATTTGATTTGCCACCTCACTATAAATAGAAACTAGACCCAGGCTGTCGTAAACGACAGCAAATGTATATTGGCGAAACGCCCCATGCGTCTGTGTCAACTGCTATAAGACCGACTGCCTTATGGCGGAGGAGGTGGTGGAAGTGTGGCTGCCATTCTGCGCCTACTGGCTCTTCTGACCACCACAATCACACAGGCACACTAACACACTCATTCATAGGTAAGGTGGGT
>JAVQKG010423617.1:0-10721 GCA_036025885.1 Hypseleotris bucephala | reverse complement strand
TAGACATGTTTCAAATGTGCTGTGAACAGATTCTTGGCTTTAAAAACAAATCGTAATCATAATATCTGTCATTTTTTCTAAATCGTTAAGCCCTAATCTGTACAATGACAAAACAATGTCTTTCAAAATCAAGGCACTACTTTGGGCACTGTGGGCTTGGTGATTCGGCTGGCTTTTCTGTCGTGACATGTTGAGTGATTGCGGTGCCCTGCTCCCAGTGGGACAGAGGCATCCTTCTGCTGTTTGTGTGTTTGTTTTTGGTTTTTGATGGGCAAACCTGATTTCTGTGGCAACAAGTGTATAAATCAACACTGAACACTCATGGCACAGCAAGTCAGTAACTTTTATATTGCAAGAGCCTTTGTTGGAAGATGATTAAAGTTAAATTGAAATTTTTAAAAGGTCAAGTGTAATTTGTGAATTGCTAATTAAGGTCCATATAAATGCACTACTGTGGTTAGACCTGATTATAGACTATAAACTATTTTGTTAAGTATAAACTATGTATTTTGAGTCTACATTTGAGTCTAAATACAAATGTCTATTGTAAACCAACAGAGCTAATCCTAAATATTCTATGTGGTTGAAAGGATATAGTATTGTTGTCTGGTCATATGCAGTTCCCAAAACACTACTAATTCACAGCCAAATGCAAAAAGTTGTTACAAAGTTGTTAACTTTACATTTTGTGATAGAATTACAAAATAAAAGTTAAATTACAATTGATGCCCACCTGCCCTTGCTGCTATAAGATGCGTTGTTCGATTTGGATCTTGGGTCTTGAGGATGAGACTCTTCCCGATGTTCGCCCCTAGTGCCTTGGCGTGGTAGTACTCCCTGGTCCTCTCCATGGGGTAGTTAGTCGGGTAGAGTCCGCTAAACACCACCATCGAGCCTTCCAGCGTCTTGCCTTTCAACTCGGGCACAATCTTCCGAATATCCGGCATATCTGTCGCGTCCTTTTTCAAATAGCCATCGTATCTGGCAAAGTACTCCGCGTGGATCCTTTCTAAGACTTCCTCAAGGTATATCAAGTGGTCATCCTGGTCAATGTCATCTTCCTCATCATCTTCCTCCATACTCTGGTCTAAAAGCTCCTCCCCTACAGTGACACCGGATTGTTCGCTGTTTTGGGATTCACTTTCTGTTTCTCTTTTATCTGAGCATCCGTTTCCCAGGCCAGAATCCGGAAGAACCACACTGGATGTTTCTGCCCCTTCTGTACTATTCTTACTCTCATTGACCTCTTCTTCCTGTTTTGTATTCTTATCCTGGGATGTCTTACCCTCACCATCGCTTTCCGTTTTGGGGAGTTTGTCCGATATGGAGTCACTATCGCTGTCACTCGATAGGTCAAAGTCGAGATTGTTTGAGTTTGCGTTGTCCTGTGAATCTTTTGAGACAAGTGTCCTATTGTCGTCTTCTTTATTTTCCGTTTTACTGCTGCTTACCTCGGTTTCTTTTTCGGATTCTTTACCCTGACTGGACACATCTCCTGCGGCGCTGGGAGGATGCGTTCTTTCGTTAGTGGATTTTCCCTGAGTTGAACTTGTAGTTTCCTCCTTGTCGTGGTCCTTTGCTCTTTTCCTGAGGCCATTGTTTTGCTCGTCAGCACCCGGTGACCCTGATGGTTCGGGGCTCTCGGCTAGTCGACTTAAGGGACCTCCTGTGAGAGAAATGAAAGTACACAAGTTTAGTATGTAGATCCAAAGTCACTTCTAGTACAGCTTTGGTCAATAAATTTACTCCGAATGACAACTAAATTAAAGACTAGGCTGTCAATTACGCCAGTCAACAGGCACTACCTCCAACCCGGCTACAAGGATTCAAAGCCTAGAGGCAACTGGAATTCAATAGCCGTTTGTTTAAATACTAAGTTATGTCTGTGGTTAATTTTAGTCTAATCACAGAAATAAGTTTACATTTGAAAATGTTGATGTCATGAATGTGTTTTTGTTTTGTCAATTAAGCAAACTTTCTATCCTTTCTAGTGTAAACAAAACATCTGATTTCTTAAAATAGGTTCTTCATTGTTCTTTCATACTAAGCTAGTATAAATAATAAGCTTCACTAACTTCACATTAATATATATTACAATATGCATTTAGCTTAAGAGAAGTAACTCTGACTTAAAAAGGTTCACACTTCCTCAGAGATATAATAAATAGTCTTCTGGGAAAACAGCTATTTCACTGCTATCGTTTGTTGGAGCATAAAATGAAAAGACACATTAGAACAAATTACTATTCACATTAGGACACAGACTACACTACTTAGAGGGACAGACTCTTAACTAGAAGACCATGTTTAATTAGGTCAGTTAATGTTCACATAAATATAAAACAAGAAGACAGCTATTCTTCCTAATAAATGATAGGAGTGCATAGGAGTCTAGTATAAAAAGTCCTAAAAGGTATTAAGGAGGGCCGTCACATTCACTCTAGTTGTGCCATGTCTGAGAAAGAAAACTGAAGCATTTATCTGCAAAAGAAATACTGTTTTCAAAGTCTATGAAAAGGAGAGAAGGGGAGAAGAAAATAAGTTCTTCTAGCATTGATGTTAATGGTGATATCTGGGTCATAATAGTTACTAGTTATTCTATAGCTAATAGTTATCTAATAGTACAGCTACAGTCTATTGGTAAGTGACTGAGACTATGGAAAAGTGGGAAATTGACAGACTAGTTTCTGAATTGTTGCAAACCTCCCCTGTAAGACCTTTAAATGCCTGTTTTGCTCTTGCCTAAACTCTTGATTCAAAAGGACCAGGTTAAATAACAGTAATTTTCTTGGGGCCTGTAAATTGTTGCTATATCCAGTATTCTTAATGGAGCAGGCGTAATTGATAACAGTGATTAGGAGTGGGTGCGCTGAGGGGACATACTGGCTGGCTCCCAACATACTTTATTGATGGAGCAGTGAGAACTATTCCCCAGTGAGGAGCTTTCACTGCAGCCCAGGGAGAAAGGTCAAAGGTGAAATGATTAGTGCCCTTTGGGACCGGTTCTGCTTGTACTTTACAGCTCTCGTTCACTAATGGACACTGATTTGAGGATGTACTGCTTCATCATGTGACCTCAGGAAGATGGCTAGAATACACAGATGCACAAATTCATATAGCAAAGTATTTAAATAGAAGCAGGTGCAAGTCATTTATCGGTTGCATTAATTGTGTAAGTCAACTATCCCTAACTTGTTGTGAATGTAATTATATATATATATAATACCAACCAAGACCAAAAGTCCATGATTCTCCAAATGGTTAGGTATTTCTATCCAATACTCGACTACTTTTTGATTGGATACTCTTCTTGTTAGAGCTTATAACACGTTGGTCCACCCCGTAGCGTTGACTTTTGGAGCTGTTTGTAAGTGAGAGGTGGAAGACTGTATGAATTCTGTTCCAATCACTCTGACCTTAATAGAAGAAGATTTCTCAGAAAGGCTAAAGAATTCTACAGAACTCTTTCACAGAACTGATCAACTTCACTAACCCTAGAATAGTCTCTCCTATGATGAAAAAGAATATTGGAAGTCTATAGACAGAGCACCTATGTTGCAGTGATGTCTGTGTTCATCTGAATGAAAAACAGATGTTGATTTCTCTTCATCTTAATGTAGTATCCACTCATTAGCTACAATGTCAAATAAAAAGGCTGTGTGAAAACAGGATCACAAGCCAGGATACACTTTGTGGCAACTCAAAGCCCAATTAAATGGAGAAGGCTGCATCAGGGCAATCACAAAACCAGACAATTGCATTATTCATTCACTCCACAGTCACACTAGTGGTGGTAAGCTACTTATGTGGCCACAGATGCCCTGGGGCACACTGACAGAGGCGTTGCTGCCAGTCTACGCCTAAATCTCCTCAGACCACCACTGAACACCAATAATACAACCACATTCACACTATGGATTAAGGGTCTCTGCTCAGGGACACAACGACAATGCGCCCGAGCGGGGATTCGAACCGCTTACCCTCTGTACAACTACCGCCCCTGTGATCAGCAAAATCATTTGTTCCAGTAACTTCAAGAATTAGTCACTCCATTTGATTGGAGAATTGGTCAATCAGATATCCACTCTTCAGTCACATGGGAAACAGTTTCATAACATGACTATAATAGGCATGAACAGTGTGGATGTGGCCATTACGATAGCAATAACTGTGTAATATGTTGTCCAACCTTCCACGCTCTGTGCACAATGTACCTTTCCTGGCCATCTGAGCCTCCCGTGATCCAGGCGGGGCATTGATGTCCCCTGTGCCCTGGAAATAGGTGTATTTCTTCACAGTGATGAGGTTAGGTGCAAACTTCCACACGTCCTCGCGGTCATCAATGATACACACCATCGAGTCGCCACAAGGGAATAGATTCCTGTACAAATAAAATGAATAGAGGAGGTGTTCTGCAGTGAGGCATACCACAATTTGGAGTTATTTTTTTTTTATATCAGATGTATCCATTCACACAGCACCGAGAGACAGACAGCTCCTTCTGTGCTTAGAGATGATACAGACAGATTGTCCACAGTACAAACGGTTACAGGAGCAAAGAAAAAAAGGATGGATTCATAGCTGCCAACAGGCGCTGTCGATGATCAAATGTGCCAACTGTCACATTATAACCTCCCAGGAAAACATAATGAGGGGGATTTTCTATCTAAGAAGGAATGTAGTCTCTTTTGCTAGAAGTTGACGAGTAGATGTTCGACAGGAGGAGGGGCTGATATTGAGATTGTGTTTGAGGAGCTAATTCTCACCTAAGATTCCCCGTCTTGGAGAAAGGATCGATGCATTCGTCTCTCGATAGGATCCGGTGAGAGAATAGCTTCTTTTCAGGATCCAGGAAGCCTACAGACAGCAAATGAAAGCACCATGACCATGAGTAAAGAATATTTTCAACTGCGTAATGTATATATTTTGCCCTCTTTATATAATTGTTTTATCTTTAATTGAGCTACTGAGGTGAAAAGGATACTGGGGTGAAAGAACAGGAACGAGTGTAAGTTTTGTATGGTATTTTAATGTTATTTTTTTCTTTTTTCAAAATGATACCACTAAACAGTAAGCCACCTCAATTTTAGAGGTATTTTTAAATGGAAATCATGTTTTGAATTTATATTGTAGCAGCAGTGTTTCAATATCTCTCTCAAGAAATAATTGAGTAGACAATAAAGTTAGAATCTCTGATATTGATCTTTAAATTGTGTAATATTAAATTGTGGCATGAATAAACTGAAGTGGAAGTCAATTAGTTCATTTTAATTTTCAAAGATTGTATTTTTCAAAACTAGATCTAAATTTAATGGGAACGTTCTAAAGTTTGGAGAAGTGACAGGGAATTACTTAAACTATGAAGCAAAGCCACAAAAATGTCCGGCCAAAATATTTACCCTTAGTTTATTCTAAAATATCACTTCTTAACTCTCAGACCTCAACTCTATAAAAGTATACCATGTATTTAGATCCATTGTGAAGAAGTCAACTTAAAATTAATATCTCTGACACTACATTAAGGACAAAGTTTACTCATTTTGGACTGATTCCTACAGTACAAGCTGGTGTGCGAGCAATACAGCGGCTTATTCAACCGCTACAGAATAAAATGTCAATAGTTGGACTGCCGCACCAAAACTGGCCGACCTCCCAGATGGAGGCCAAGTAGTAAAATCCAATTCAGAATGAATTAAACATTTATCACTTTCTATAGAGGCAGAACAGTGCTGAGCTCGGGCTGTCCAAGTAATATATACTGTGAGAAGAAAGGGTGAACTAAATACAAAAAAGAATTCAAATATTAGACACTAATATACTCAAATATGATACAGACAAATCTAATAAATAAATAATATGGAGCTGTGCATAACTGATAGTACTGGTATTGAACAAAATACAAAATATATAAAATTAGCAGACACCTCCCCCTTATGGACACAAACAGGCAGTGCATCAAAATATTGAACATACAGTAACTGGTAAGGATCTGCAAATAACACAGTAATTAACAAGTCTATTACCCGCAATGGTGTGTGCATAAAGTCGGCTCCCAAATGTGAAGACGTGTAGTTCATAGAGTTTGGCGATTTTCTCCAGGAATTCCTTACAGTGCGGACGTAGCCTTGTGTGCAGCATGGGTTCTCCACGCCCGAGCTGGAAGTGGAAAATGCCCTAAAGAGGAGGACAATAAACAGTGAACAACCACACTTACCAAACCACATACAAGGTTATTAAGAAATACAAAACATGACTAGTTTCAGGTACTGTTTTCTCATCATGTTACTTTATATGGTTGTAATTTGACACTCTCATTCCTCCATTAAAAAAAACGGCTTCTTTTCATCATCAGAGCAGCAATGACTTTAAAAGTTAAAAAAAAAAAAAAGTTTCAGAGGCCATAAGGTATTAGCTTGGTTGGCTGGAATCAATTATTCTAACCATTTATTTATTCTGTATCCCAACTACCATTGGCAGAGTAATCAATTAATTGTTGGATAGCAAAAGGTGTGTAAATAAGACACATTAATTCAAGGGCAAGTATGTTATGATCACCAGTTTACAGATAATATATCTATGGAAGGTGGGAGGAAGCTGAAAACGATTTATGCAATACTTTTGTTCCATTTTTCTATGTCCCAAAGAAGTAGTGGTACCTTGTTGGACATTCTCTGGCAGTGCTGTTCAGTGGTGTGGATTAACGTCTGATCCAGATCCACCATCAGGACCAGCTTTTTGTTTCGATGCAATCTCTGCTGATCTTCTCGACCGAGCTGTTCTGCTTGCTGTTTGAAGTCAACAAGAGAACATATTCAAGTATTTTCATTTCCAGATTATTTTTTATTTCTGGATGCTCATTACAGATGAAGTAACCGTTTATGCTCCTAGATATCTCAGTCATCTGACTCACCTCTGAGCTGACCATCAACTCAGGAACACTGTGTACCATGGAGACTGTTGCTGTGGAGATGGGAGTTTGCTGCTTCCCATTTGTGCTCTGCAGCCTGAGAGAAGGAAGAGTGCAACAGGTTTTTGACTCCTCGAGGAAAACAGAGCACATGTCTATATTCTAACAAATGTTGTAATGCAATATTTGAAAAGAGAAATTAGTATGACCTATTTACCAAAACTGGTGCATATAAACAATGTAAACAATGCTAGGGGACAAAGGTGTACCTCGTGACTACTTGTGTGCCGTCAGTGCATAGGTAGAAAACAGACAATTGAAGTAAACTTTAGCTATTTTTCATAGAAGAAATTAGAGCTATAGAGGCTACACACAGTGCACATTGATTGACATTTCTGAAAATGTGCCAGTATTAGCTATAAAGCTAAGTAGTTCCTGGGCAAACTATACAATGCCAGTAACAAACAAAAACAGACATAAAAAGTTATTACATAGAGTTAAGAGGTTATTAGTGTGCTACATACAAGGTTACACACTTCAGATTTTGACTTTATGCAGTGAAAATAACTTTAGCTAATGATGATGATAAAGATAATAACAATCTAACATTAAGTCAAGAAACCTATGCACACCTGGTTGGTAAAGTCTGTTACAGTATTTGCTGACATATCTTTGTTGAAGTAGATGCTGTTTAGCATCATGGCTTATTATTCATACATATATGGCTTAAAGGAGGCATACTTATCATAACCACCTAACCCTATCAAGTGTCATTCCCAATTCATTCCCAATGATTTTACTGCCACCTATTGGTAATGTATGCAACCTTCACAAATGCCACACTGGTTTATATACAGTGAACACAACATAGCAACGTATTAGCTTATACTTACTGGGTCAGGTCCTGGCCACATTCAGCACACAAGCCTTTCATTACAATGGGATGGCTACATTCCTCTACTTTAACAATGACACCACTGAAAAACACACAAGACATTCATTATTAATACAAGGTTAAAACTGTGTACATTTACCGGTAGGTTAGTTTATTATCAGTAGATCAATGCACAGTAAATATACCACTGAGAATTATGGACATCAACCTCTAAAAATGGAGCTGAAATTACATTAAGCGTAAACTCTGAAACTGACATATGACATTCATCATAAAACATTTTGCAGTGAGCACATGTTCATCAGATATTCCGCAGAATAATTTACTGACCATTTATTGGAAAAAAATCAAATGAAAATTAAATTTAGGGTGGGTTATTTATTGTGAAAAATATGTATTGAAGTGTGGATTCATGTTAGTTGCAGGCAGGTTTTAGCACTGAAAAGGTGAGCTTGTTTTCACACGACCTAGCGTTAACTAGTTAAATAAAAGTTAAATATAAATAAAGAATTTATAAGGCTTTACAGAGTAGTATCCAGACTAGACCAAAAAAGTAACTGCTGAAATCCACTCCCACACATAACTAATAAGAACATAAATAACATCAACAAGAACAACGCCGCAAAGCATGCAGCACACTCAACAAAATCCCCAGCGTTTACTTCAGAGTAAAACCAACGACTGGTGTAAACAGCAACACTGCACTTTGTCACTTTTAAATTTTACTATCTGCCTGCATTAATATGTCTCTAAAGACATTAGGACATTTTCCTGCTGAATATTCTACGACTGATACTACTTACGACATCATATAACGAGATCACAGTTTTATTATGAAGGCAGTTGTGAAAGCGAACTTGTTTATTCTGATTGACTTGACAGAAGTAAATGCTGCGAGTGATGCTAGCTCAAAGGCTAACGCTACAGTGGCGCTGTTAGCTCGTTGCAGAGCAACCGTGAGTGCGTAGAGAACGTGATGAGCTGCTGTCAGAGGCTGGACCACAGCACATGTGTATGGACATCCACTCACCCTGGAGGAATGACTTGTCCAAGCTGACAGCACAGCTCCTTCACTACTCCAGCGCGGTCCGCCTTCAGCTTCTTCTCCGGGAGCCTGGCACCCTCTGTCCCCTTCTCCTGAGGTATAGGAGCAGCCAGCGCCAGCACAGAGTCCACATTGATGAGAGAGCCAGGCTTGACTTTCCACTCTAGCAGGCGCACAGGGACAGCCCCGCTCGGTAAACAGATGTGTGCCACCTGCACCGCGGGGCCCTCCGCTGCAGCGTCTCCACCGCCAGAGTCCGCAGGAGTCTCGTCCATCTCCTCCACAAGCTCCAAATCACCGACTACTTTAAAAACCTCCCGCTAAGTACGTCCCTCTAGAACTCCTTAAGTCCACTGTGTCGGGGTATCGTGCAGGGCATGGGCCTGCGAGATCATTAAAACAAATGTAATGCCCACAGTAGCAGCTCAGTGAGCGTGTGTTTCGCTCTTCCCGCCCGTAAACAGGAAAGCGCTACACTGCGTCAACAGGGCCAGCTTCCGGTGACGGCTGACAGCAGAGAAGACAGTTCAAAAATAATGTTCACAATCACAGCAGGTACTTTAAGTAGAAACTAAACACTCAAACCTTATTCATTATAAAAGATATTTACAGACTAAAAAGTGTTCAGTACATGTAAAAAAGTTAGACAATGAAACAAATATGCTCCTTTAAATGCACAGAAGATGAACAAAATCTTCAAATCGACATTACTTAAATTACAATAATAATAAAACCAACACCCACAGTTAAAAACAATAGATGGATGCGTTTGTTTGCTTGGAAAAAATTAGTTCCGTTTTTTACCTCAAGCTTAGGCTAAGTAGCTTGACACAAATTCGTATAAAAAATAAAACTCAGTAATGTTAAAAAATATGAATCTTGTCCGTGGATTCGCTTGCTGAAGTAAAACACTGCATACTGTGTTACAAGTGTTTGATGTAAAATGATGTAACAAACAAACACAGTGGCCAAATCTCATGTGACACAGATACTCTTAATTACGCCGTAAGGAGCGGGACAAATCTGTTATTGCATCATAATGATGTAAAATTGTACAGTAAAAAAGAGTAAACTCCAAAAACAAAAAGAAAGAAAGAAAAGAAGGGTGAACTCTAGTGAATGAATAGTCAGCAAGAAAAAAAAAACACATAAAAACAACAAGCTGTGTTTGGTGCCGCAGTGCAAAATTAAATTAATTTATATTTGTCTTTGAGTCAAACTATCACGGAATCCTGAGGCCTATAAAACATATTTGGTGTCTAAACAAACCACGACTGTCCTCCTGTATTATTATGCATTATTGCAAAATGTTAGAGTCTAAAAACCCACAAAAACACAGATTATGCATTTATTTTTTTTAGCCGTACCCGGAAGTAAGTACACGAACGTTCTCTTGCTCCTCTGCTCTGATTGGTCCGCTGACCCGCGTCAATAGGAAGTCGCTGCTGTAAGTGAAGCAATCTCCAATTGAGTTTGTTCCATGTTAAAGAAAGGACCGTTTAGCTCTGCATTGTGAATAGTTACGGATTACTACTGTGTGGAAAGTGATGAAACATGTCAGGGGACGCCTCCAGAGTGGTAAATACTTGTCATTTACCTGTGTCGTTTTATCTGGCGTTAGCAAAAGTGATCAAGGAGACAGCTATGTTGTTGTCACCTTCAGCTTTATCGTGCGATCATGGCTTTGATAAAAAAAAAAGTAGGTGATTATATGATGTAAAAGTTAAATTGGATCTAATCATGTACAGTGTTTGTTGAAACTACTGGATACACTGTTAATACATGTGTTGTCTAAAACTACGATTCCTTAGCAAAACATGGTGTTAAATGTATTCTACTTTAGATATAAAGGGATAGCCTAACTGTTATGCCTC
>JAVQKG010423519.1:0-10412 GCA_036025885.1 Hypseleotris bucephala | reverse complement strand
TTATCGCGGTCACACGGCCAATCTGCGGACGCGGGCGCGGACGCGGACGCGGACGGACATGAAACCATAATATCGCCGAACGCATTGCGTTCCGCCGATATAATTAGTGTAGGCCTAATTAATTGCTTTTTCTCAATTATTTAGTTTTAGTAATTGAGAGGAACAATTATTTAAATTGTAATTGGAAATCGATTAATTGCACAGCCCTATTAAGAACTACACTGGAAATGATGGCTGGTGTCAAGTTACCTCACAAGAGCCAACACTGTTTCAGAGGAGACTGTAGGAGAGGGGGCTATGATAACTAGTGGTTCCCCAAGCAGCACAAGCTCCCAAAGCATCTGCAAGTGGATCAACATAGACTGGAAACACCTAGAAAGGTTGTAGAAAATTAATTTAAGACAAACAAATGTCAAACACTGAAAAATCTGAAAGGACTTACTTGAAAAGGTCCAGTTCATGAATAGTGGGGAGTGAAGTAGGAGCTGGTAAAAGATTCTGAGAAGCAGACAGTTTGTGATTGAGCTGTAAGCACACAATTATTTTATGTCTCTCTCACCTCTTTGGACGCATGCCTGACTGGACTTCCTCCGGGTTTGTCTGACTTTGAAGGAATCCTTATCTAGAAACAAACGCTTGATGTTAGCTTGGTGAAATGCACAGATCTGGATGTGATGATGGTAGGCAGTTAATACAAAGTCTAAGAATTTCTGTAAAAATCCTTAATATATATACATGTTTTAAATTATCTTACTTAGGTTTTGCGGTCTTGGTTGTAATATAAAATTCAATCAACAGTTTTACCTGTAAAATTACACCCATCAGAGGCAGGTTAAGGGTCATTCCAGGTACTGGTCTTGGCCATTGGTCAATCTCGTTACAAACTATGAAAAAAAGTCAACAGTATTCACCTCATCCTACACAGTAAAAGCAAAATTAATTGAAACAGTTGGATTAGGGAAACAATAATTGTATTTCTCACCTGTTTCAAGGCAAGGATCAAGCTTCTCAAAGTACTCTGGTGCAATGATCTGCAGCAGCTGGTGAAAGAGGGATGTATAGGGAAGCCTGCTGAGAAGTACCAGAGACTAAAACAGAAAACACATATGTTACATCACAAAGAAATCTACTCAAATATGTTGTCAAATGTGGCTATTAACTATGAGTTATATACCTTCTGAAAATATCCTCGTTTCACTGAGACATCCTTAACCTGTCTAAAATAAACGTAACCAAAAAAATGGGAGACTTCTCTCTGTGGATGACAAAAAGTAAATGTTAGTAAATGTGTTTTGACAAATAAGCTTCTATATATTATTTATATTCTACATGTAACTATAGTGATTTGTGACTAAATAACAACCTGAAGTGTTACAGGGGCATCCCGGTTGTAAAGATCCCCGTCTCTTGAACTTCGTCGGCCGACAGACTGACGCATCCTGAAACTGAACTGAGTATCTCCAAGGCATCCTAGGACATAAAACATTAAAATGTCATAAAACATGTAATAAAAATTCACTAACTCTGAGAATCTTTCTTCTATTGAGACGAGTATTTCACCTGAATATGAGTCAGGAAATGCCAGGTAACAGATGCTGGTTTTCTAAAGAGAAACACAAAACATATATTTTTTGCATGCCAATTTAGTAAATAAATGAATTTTCTATAGTTTGATCATGTGTTACCTCTTTTTCTGTAAGTTTAACATCGTGAGGGTAGATCAGCTAAAATCAATAACAAGAAAAAAATTAATAATACGTATTTTTTAAAATGCCTATCTAATTATAACAGGAATTCAGCAGGGCATAAACAATATCCGTGCAGGTCATATTTTAATTTTAAAATATTTTATTTAAAGTTGGGAAGGCTCATATCATAAAACACAATGACACTCACAAACCACACGAATAACGATTAAAATAGGTTGGCCCATGTACCTAAATAATATTCTTAGCTATTTATTAAGCAGTAATAAATACACTAAAGGCTACAGATATTGTTATTACTGAATGCATAGTGTTATTACTGTTAAATAAGGCATGTTCTTCCACAAATGTTTCTAAAATCCTTTGTAGGTATTTGGTATTTTCGGGACAATGCGTAGATTACATGTAGGGTATTTGTTGTGGTAAAGCAAAGCCCATACGCACCTGCCCAGCCGCTTGACTACATGCTAAGAGGAGATGCTAAGCTAACACTGAAGTCTACTGTACCTCTATGGCTTGTCCGAGCTCCAAATCAAAGGTAACCACACATACACACTCCAACCAAGAGGAGAACCGGGCCCAGGGGCACCGGCTATCCCCCTCCTCTGTCTCCTCATGCCGCGGGGAAACAGAGCCTTCAAATCTGTTCATTGCATTTGACTCAAGCAACCTCCATCTCTCATTTGCCGTATCCAGTCTTCTTGGAAACTGTATTATGAGGCTAGTGGTGTCCGTGATTGAAGACGCCCCCTGGTGATCTGAGTAGAGACAGTAAGACAAAAAGAGATACTAAACGGGCCCTAGGAGATACAAAGTAAACAAACTAGCATGTTAAAAAGTTAAAAAGATAAGTTAAATAAAATATCAAATTAACAAAATGCTAAATTTTTTAAAAATAAAATAAACGTAAATAAACAAGAAACAATCAAACAAACAAACAAACAAAAAACGTGTAGACCCTATTTAAAATGGGTCAGTGTTAATCAAAGTGAACAATTTACACAGAAAATACAAAGTGCACAAAATGCTAATGTTTAAAAATGAAATAAAAACATCTTTAATGTGAAAGAAAGTAAAATAAAAATGCTAGTAGATAAGTTTAAAAATCTAATAATTAAAAAAATAACACCCGCATACAAATCACAAGTGTATAATTAAAAACAAAATCTTATAATACATGCATAATGAAAATAAAAACTAAAAATGGGACTTTATTTTGAAAATGTCGGCAGCGGAATTTGGCCGCACATGTTCCGTTTGTAAGCGGGTGTCAAACAGCGGCTGTGCTCTGTGTCTTCAGTCTGTCCTGTTCTGTCTCCTGGTTCTTCACCTGTCCCACCATCATGTCTGTGGATCCGTGCTCCTTCGCCTCCATCACCAGCTGTGTGACCAAACACCTGAACCTGTCCCTCAGCGTGGACTTCTCCAAACGGGTTCTCAAAGGCCGAGTGGCGCTCACTGTAGAGGCTTTGGAGGACCGCTTTACCGCCCTGGTAGGCTACTCACACTCCAGACCGCTATTCTGTATCTTTAGATCTCTGTGATCTTTATACATGGATGATCCCAGGCATGTAGCACATCTGGTAGTTGGGCCAGTTCTTTTCTCTGAGTTGTAAAATATAGCCTTGTACACTGACCAGTTTCGTTATGATTGTATCCTGTAAGTATTTTTACAGGGTGGTTTGATTTGAAGAACCTGTTATCCAGGACATTGTAACAGTGTGGATACAGTTTTCTTTTACATCTGACTTAAGTGCCATTTAAGTGCAGTTGGACTTTGGTTTAATAGTGTGCAGCTGAGTGTTGGTGAACCAGCTGAGCTCCTAAAGTGTGCAGTATGTCCTTCAGGTTTATAGCCTTTATAATACCAGCTAATTTATTAATACTTAATAATTTCCAGCAGTGTATTGATAAAATACACACTTTTGGCTCCTATAGTCACTGAATTTATTTCTGTAATTCCACTTTGTTACCTTAAATGAACTGTATTATGAAATCCTCAAAAATAGGTTTTGTTGAATCAGGTGAATAAGGTGTTTGTTATCAAGTGAATACTGCTGCCTCAGCATAAATCACATTAGTATCAGATCAGACTAAATACAATTAGTTTTTTATCTGTTTCAGACTTTGGACACCAGAGACTTGAAGATTGTCTCCGTGAGTGCAAATGGACAAGCAGCCAGCTTCAGCCTGGGCAACAAACACAGCTTTAAAGGCACCCCACTGGAGATCAAGTTGCCTTTTGATCTGTCAAGGTGAGTAAGAGTTACAGGAGTATTTCATTACATACATGTTATTTAAATATAGTGTTTATAGACACATTTATATAGTAAAGCGAAAAATGTTTTAAATGAGCACATATTGTTTCCTAAATCAGGGGGCAGCATGTAATTGTGGAGGTGAACTATGAGACTTCTCCGTCTGCAACTGCTCTGCAGTGGCTCACTCCTGAACAGACTGCCGGCAAGAAGCACCCTTACCTCTTTAGCCAGTGTCAGGTAAAGCAGTATGAAAGTATCAGTTTTTATACATTTAGTATTACTTTCATTTACGGAAGTGCACAGTCTTTCAACATTAAACAGATTGAAGCAACACTTCCTTCATTTTGTTTCTGGTTGTTACTTGGTTTCTTTGGTGTTGAAAGAACATTTACTAATAACTACTACATTGTCATTACTAAAAATGGCATGGCAGTCAGAGTCAACCATAATTATAAATACGTATTAATATGATCAATCAAATCAATACAAAACATACATAATAGTTTGTAAAGATAACAATATTTCACTGTCATCAGATAAATGATTTAGACATTTATAGGAGTATTTTTTTTTTTTTACATCTTTTAAATCAATTTGTCACAGGCACATCACTGCAGGAGCATGGTGCCCTGTCAGGACAGTCCGTCTGTGAAGCACACCTACTACGCTCAGGTAAAAACACTGTTGTGTCTCCTCTGTAGTTTCAGATGTTGTTAGATATTTAGATTCAGATGTTAATGTGATATTATGATCTTTCAGGTGTCTGTCCCTAAAGACCTGGTGGCTGTGATGAGTGCTGTCCGTGATGGTCATGAGATGGATCCTCAGGACAATGACTGCATCATCTACCGTTTCAGACAGCCAGTCAGTGTCCAATATAATATCAATGATCACTTTGTATAAATATCCAATTTAACTTTTGCCTCTACAGGTGCCCATGCCATCATACCTTATAGCTATTGTGGTTGGAGCAATTGAGAGCAGGTACTTTACTTGTCTTCCAATTATTTACTACACGTTAAAGCTACAGTCAGTAACAGAGCTGTATTTGTTTTGCAGGGAGATTGGACCGAGATCCAGAGTCTGGTCTGAGAAAGAGTTTGTTGACAAAGCTGCATTTGAGTTTTCTGAGGTGATATAGAGTACCCCAATAACATGAGAAATAACCATTTATCTGTGAATTTTGCAACATAATATTTATCTTTATACATTTCCAGACAGAGAAGATGTTGCAGACGGCTGAACAACTGGCTGGACCTTACGTTTGGGGTCAGTACGACATTTTGGTTCTGCCTCCGTCTTTCCCGTACGGAGGAATGGAGAACCCCTGCCTGACCTTTGCTACACCCACCCTCCTGGTAAGGCACTCAAACATATTAAGTACCAAATCATTCCTAAAAGGATCTCTAACTGTTTGTTTGTCTGTCTTTTCAAAGGCAGGAGACAAATCTTTATCCAATGTAAGTAAACCATTATGACTTTAAATTGGTATCTGTGTCTTCTATGTCTAAAACTGCACTTTGTATCTTCATATCAGGTAATTGCCCATGAAATCTCCCATAGCTGGACAGGAAATCTGGTGACAAATAAGACCTGGGAGCACTTCTGGTGAATGATTTAGACTTAGAAAAAGTTTCTTAAACTGAGTTTGAACTTGTAAGACATGTAAGGTTTTCTTCAACAGGTTGAATGAGGGCCACACAGTCTACTTGGAACGAATGATTGGTCGTTGTATGGAAAGCGAGCAGTTCAGACAATTTAAGGCCATGGGAGGTTGGAAAGAACTACAGGACTCTGTGAGAACCTAAAATATACAGCACTATTACTCTTTTTTTTGCTTGTAAACAAGATAAATTAATGCCTACTTAATGTTCATCATTACAGAAAGATTAGTTTTTGTGTGTTAATTGTCCACCATGTATAATTTCATGTGTTATTATCACCATCATTTAGGTAAAAACGTTTGGTGCCAACAGTCCTCTCACTAACCTGGTGCCGAGCCTGCAGGACGTGGATCCTGATGATGCCTTCTCTTCTGTGCCCTACGAGAAGGGCTTTGCTCTTTTGTATCATTTGGAGGAGCTGATGGGAGGCCCAGGTAACACACACATGACCTCACATACTGTATATATTATTATTTAATGCATATAGTAGTGTTTAATGTATCTGGTTCTTTGCTGCAGAGGTGTTTATGGGCTTTGTAAAGTCCTATATTCAGATGTTTGCTTACAGCAGTGTTACCACTGACCAGTGGAAGAATTATCTGTTCACTTACTTCAAAGATAAGGTGAGTGCAATCACTACTGCATTCTTTTTAGTCTCTATTTACTCTGTATAATATACAGTATGTGTGTACTTTGTGTGAATCTCTATATACTACAGTCTAAGTGGTATCAACATTTTGATTAAGAGATACTAGTGAATAGTTAAATTAAAAACACAAATGCTTTTTAATGTGCCCTGCTGATTAGGTGGACATCCTGAACAAAGTGGATTGGAACGCCTGGATGCACACACCTGGAATGCCGCCCGTGAAGCCACAGTGAGTGTAAAGTTAATCCAGTTGTAACACATTTCTAAGGGTCTAAAGTTACTGTTCCTGCTATTACTACTCATATCATGGTTCATGGAGATCATACAGTATACTGTATCTGTTTCAGGTATGATACCACACTGGCTGATGCATGTATTACCCTCTGTCAGAGATGGACTAAGGTAAGACCTGTTGCTCTGATGACAGTATTTAACACTTAGTTCTATTTTGTATTTTGCGTTGTATATTTTATTTCTCAGGCCAAAGAACAGGATCTTGCAAGTTTCAAGGAGTCAGACATAAAGACTTTGTCATCCCACCAACTTATTGAGTTCCTGTCGCTGCTTCTTCAAGAGGTACACCAACAATAACATAATAACATAACATTACAACAGTCTTTAAACTCTTTGATTGTTCTTTTTTAGAGTCCTTTACCTCTGACTCACATGAAGAAGATGCAGGAGCTTTACAACCTGAACAGCTACATGAACTCTGAAATCCGCTTTCGGTGAGTCGCGAGAGTTAAACCCTTATAAAAACTGGGGAAAGCTGTGTCTTTACAGTTAAGTACTTTCTGTGAAGGTGGTTGCGTCTGTGTGTGCGGTCAAAATGGGAGGAAATGGTTGCATTGGCGCTGAAGATGGCAACAGAGCAGGGCAGGATGAAGTTCACACGTCCACTGTTTAGGTAATTTCTGATTTTGAAAATGTTTATGGTATAACTTTACATGACATTTACATTACATGTGATAATAAGCAATTTAGATTAATAATTTATTATCAGCAAATTGTGATAACCTCTTACTTACTGGCACTTGGAGTGAAGAAATGATTGCCAACTTGAGTTTTGTAATTCCTTGGGGTATTACATACATTACCAACATGTAGCAATTTTATTACAACATTCTGAGCCTAGTCAAGTTGCATTTCCGTTACAGTTTAACGTTTTCTGTAAATAAAAGGAAAGATATAAAATAGAAGATATATAGAGAAGATGATAATAAAGTAATAAAGATCTTGACTGGATATTACTGTATATATCTTTGTAGGGAGGTGTACACGTTTGACAAGTACCGTGAGGAGGCAGTGAGGGTCTTTCTGGCTCACCGTGGGGCGATGCACCCAGTCACTGCTGGACTTGTGGCCAAAGACCTGAAAGTGGACCAGACCAAGAGCACTGGTCTGTGAAGATTTGATCCACATAAGGGACACCTGAACCAGCCTTGTCAAGTCATACACTTTTTGTTAAAATCTGTAATTGTTTCATTCACACGATTTTTATCTCAGGGACAGTATTTTATTAAATCAGGAACCTGTATAATTTCAGTGGTATGTTCTAATTTATTGTCACACACACACCCGCCTGTAATCATATTTGCACTGGACGGGTGCACTAATAACTACACATTTAAGTACAATTAGTGAGGACAAAAATCTGCAACTTCAAACTAATTTATTAAACTCTATATTGGTCAGAGTGGTTTTTAAAACATTCAGTCATTAAACAGTTTTTACAGTAAGTCAGGTTTATTGACATAAGGCAAAGATTGGTTTCTACCACTCGCGATGTTGTGTTGTTGGCACAGCGATGAGTATAGTCTGTTTTCATCATAAAGTGTAAAAAGTGTGAAAAGGCCACAGTAAAAGCTCTCCTCTAAGGGAGAGCCCTTAGAGGTAGCTGTTCAGTCTGTGACCAATGACCAAAAATACCTCTGCTGCAAAAATGCGTGATAAATGAACAGTACTGGTTACAACGTTGTAGAAATGCAGTTTAGAAAAATGTGTGAAATACTTTGCATACAGACACATAAAATTGTCCTACAGGAATTAGAAAATTTGCTGGAAGTTAATACTATAAATTCTGAGTTGTCTTAAATTGACAGTTCTGCTCACTGATGGTCTGGGACAACACAGGTCAGGCCCAGTCCAGTCCCAGGCCTCGGGCGAGCATCACAGACTCTAGATCCTGGTCCTCCTGTCGCTCCCGAAGACGCTGGTCCTCCAAATGTGCCACCAGAGCGTCTCTCTGCTCCACCACCTCCAGCATCTCCTCCAAAATCATCCGCTCCTCGGCCAGTTCAGACGCATCCTTAAGGTGGTCTAATGACACAGATAAGTGGGTTACATTCAAGGCTTGATATTAGCTCACTGGTCAATGTGGTGGACGATATGGCAATAAAAATTGAATTGTGAAATGAAGTTATGAAGATCAAGCTATTCTGGGAAGAAAATTACGATACAGTGCATTAATTTTCTTTCATTTTTACTGTAACAAGTAGTATTAAGTATTATGGTGATCATTTATTGGATGTACAATAATTTTGCAGTAAAAGGGTTTTATGTAGCAGTAGTCTTTTGTGTTAGGCAGAAAATTCAATGTCAAAGGTTGGCTAGTGTTAATGTCAAGCCCTGGTTACATTCCAATTAAAATCACATAATTGCTCATATAATGGCACATGTTTCTTTTATTTTAACTAACCATCTACAGCCATTCTTTCTCTGAGTTCCTGTTGTAGTCGACTCTGCCTGTCCTCTAGCTCCAACTCCCGGGCACTAACACATACACAAAAAATAAAAATATAAATGAAAAAGTGTCAAAACCATCATAAAGATACATCAACAAAAAGACAAGATACTCACAAAATCATCAGTTCAGACTCATAACGAACTAAAGCATTCTTCTGTTGGACCAGCTGGAACCACTGCTGCATGAGAGTGGGGTTTTCCAGTTTACCCAGACCTATTCAGATAGACACAAAGATATTATTTTGCCTTGCTTTGAATGTTATTGGCAACAGGAATAGAGTAAAAAAACAGAATATTGGAAATTAAGGTCTATAATTTGCATTATATATGGTTACACTTTATAACTGAACAGTATTAAGCATTAGTTTAGCTTTAGCTAGTTAACTGATTATTGACAAAGCTTTACTATACAGGGTTTGTACAACTTTCTGAAGCTAAAATTCAAATTTTCAAGCACTTTGAAGACCTATTTCCAGGTGTTTTCCAGCACCATACAACTGGATCACTGGCAGAGTTTTGTGTGTGGCACTACCTTCCCTAGTGGTGGAAGTATGTCATTGAATTGTTTGAAGAATAAAAATAGGTGACAAAAGTGAAACAAATTTTAGAAAATATTGAAGGTGTTAGTCATTTGTTGTCATATAAACTGTTAAAACAAGCATTTCATTATAAATTCAAGCACTTTTCAAACCTTGAGGAATTTCAAGCACCTGTACTGACCCTCTGTATAGTGTGATGTACACTAAACATAGTTAAGTGCTAACAGTTGACACACCTCCAAGGTAAAGATCAATCTCTTGGCTGTCTCCAGATTCCCCCCAGTAATCTGAAAGACATTTAGTTATTTTTTAAAGTTAAGTTCAGTGCCACAGTTGCCAAGTCCACTTATTATAAGCAACTTTGGGCTTGTAAGTAGCGGGTTGCAGCTTTTTTATTTAATTTTATTGACAATGTGGAGCTTACTAGCTTGTTCAGAAGACCTGGCAACATTGTTTAGTGCATTGTCCATACCTGCTTCTCCGCGTAGAGCCTTCTCCACTGCTACTCCTCTCGCTTCCAACAGTCTCTGCTTTTCCTCCACTTGCTGTAGCTGCCTCTGGATCACCTAGACACACAAAAAGCAAACCACTGTCTAGACAATATATAAAATAACAATATATTGCCTCAGAGAATATCCCGATATTCCATAATATTGAGTAGACCATTTTATACACTCATATTTTATCACATATTGATCCTAGAGCACAATAATCCCAATTTAGATCCTTTTCAATATCATTACCTATAATGTCTAATTTGCTGATCTATATAAAAGGAAAACAGAAGAGCAATAAATAAATACAAACAAAACCAATTGATCATTTATTCATTAATTATTTAAATTGAT
>JAVQKG010423481.1:0-18630 GCA_036025885.1 Hypseleotris bucephala | reverse complement strand
CAGATGTTGGCACCACCCACCTGATGTCTGGGGCGACCAACGATGGAGGGGAAGACAGCACGAGGGGCGTCGTCTCCGGCAAATCCAGCTTTGCACATACCGGATCCGTTGTCAACAACAAGTGCGGCAACATCATCTTCAGCCATTGTTTAACTGTAAGAGAAAGGCATACTTTTAGTCTACACATTCACCGCAACAGCATGTGACTGAAATTCACTTCCTGTTCAGTCATTGTGCAATTTAGAAGTCGCTGGGCGGCGCTTGTGGCCCACATTCCACCTGTCATTTGCGTTATCACCAAATAAGGTCAAAGTCAAGTTTTGAACAGTTTTGCAGCTAACTGCGCCATAGTGCGACGCCAATGGCAGAACACAAACAGAAAGAGTTTTTGACCACTCCCACGGCCCAATACAGTAAAGTGTGGTCCATTTGGAGTAGCTTTGATACATGTCAATATCTGTTGACGAAGCGTGGTGCAATTACAGTTGCATCTGATTTGCGCATGCCCCGTTTTGATGTCATTCGCCACAGTTCATTAGAAGCAACTGCAGTGGCTAACTGCTCAGTGCATGACACTACACACACATATAACACACTTGTCAATGAGAACAAGGTGATCATAGGATGAAGTTTAGGGTCTATGAAAAACTTCACAGCCTCTCCTCTGCCCCCACCTTTTTTCTTATGTAAACACTATATGAGATAGAAAAGCCCCAGTGCATGACTAGTGTGTTGAAGGCTACATATGGGACTACCATTATTGGGATGTTGGATTAAGGTTCAAGGTCCATTAAAGTCCAAGACAAAATTTTAAATCAGGAAGCAAGCCAACAGGACAGTGATTCGGGACAGATGGGCATACATGTTGTCCTAAACCTAGGATGCTGTTCTGAAGAGATATAACAGCAATAAGTCAGCGTCACTAACATCACGGGACTTTTGAAGAAGACTACAGGAAATGGTCGAAACATGTGAAGGTAAGACCACACAGCAATGGACACCAAAGTATTGTCCCCAAGACACAAATAAACACTGGTGAACATAATTTGAATCAAATGGTTAACTTGCTGTGACATGTAGGCTATATGACACACCATTACAGAATACAGAATTTAACAGCAACGTGAGCTTGACACTTGTTGATCTGAGATTCCTAAAGGTTTTAGATCCGCACATTATTGTTAGACCAACACTGACAGTTAGATTATCAGAAAGATGTGAAGAAAATGAAGAACCTCGTGGTCTATGCTTACAAATATAAATTAAGCGGTTCTGTAAAAGTTAGCCCTACTCATAAAATGATGCTATAGACTACACGTTCAAAAATACACTTTTACCAAAGTTATTATGATCTTTAGTTTATAACAATTAGGTTATTCTTACCTTTGGGTGGGGGGTTTTCGCTTTAAGGAAGACGGTTTTAGGCAAGTGATATCCCGCACAAGTTGTGTGACGGCGCTCAGAGTGAACTGTCAGCTGTAGCGCTTGTTTTTTATACCGCGCCAGTTGCCCTGCTCTATCCATAAAAGGTAAACTTTCTGAATGGTACGCTCTGATTGGTTCAGCGTCATGCGCTGGGGCACGTCCATTGGGCACGTCGCGTGCACAGTGGCACACTGAGCGCTCGCGATTTGAGAAAGTCAGGGAGGAAGGCGATACTAGCAAAGCATCGGAGAAAATCAAAGGGAGGGAGTTGATGTTGTTGAGGCCTAGTTAGGCAAATACTTTGTGTTTTATGGACAAGTGGATAAAATGATGTATAAACTTTTATGCACGTGTTTTTCCGAAGTTCTTCTGCAAATGTAGCCCCGTTGAACAGCAGTGAACACAGAAGCAGACAAGCCTCCCGTCCCTGCCACTCCCTGCCACTGTCTGGACCTGTTTCAGTGGCGTTAGGCTACATGAACATTATTCTATAATACATAAGGCCGACTTTCATGGAGCATGTTGGTGTGATTCTGTGCATGCTGTCCTCTTTGCAACCCAGCTGTGGGCACAGTGGGGCTACAGCCTGCATTACCAACTCAAACACATGACACACATAACATAAACAATAGAGCTGTCCTGCCACAGCCAGGGGAATGACCAGTTCTCACAGGCTACCCCTCTTATTCCAATTTCCACTGGGCCTTTCATGTTTGTTGTTAAAACTGAAGACACAAAACAGCCTGTTGGTTTTTTTTGTCTCAAGCTGTGTATTTTCAATTTGACCCCAAATTTGTAATATTTTTACAATATCTAGATGTAGGCTACATCCTATTTAATTATGTGGCTGGACTTTAATAAGTGCCATTTTCTGTTAATGTGGTGCAGCAAACCCATCACTTCCTCCTTCACCACTTCCTCTTCCCCCTCTCTGTTGCAACTGTGTGTTCTTTTTTCATGTTCTCTCTTCCTTATTGTTGCATAGTTGACTTTAAATGGGCATATTTTTTGTACTCATCTGTTGAGTTACTTTCTTTATTAGCCTGTAAATTGTAAAACACAGAACATTTTTTACATCTTAAAATGTAGATCCACTGACCCACTAATGACTCATTGTTGGGCCTATAGAAGAGTCATGGTGTACAGGTGATGGTGCAATAACCCGAATGGTGACTGAGTCTCACTCTCAATCCAATCTTTACCTCTTGTCTTGAGTAGAATAACATTGCTATACAAGCCCATTCTTTAGCAATATTATCTGTTGGTCACACATTTGTAGCTGCAATTAGATATAACACTTGTACTACACATGTTTTCATAAATCATACAGTAAAGAACAAACATGGCAACTTAATCTGAAATATAAACAAAAAGTGGTAAAAGAAGCTTATATACCAAAAGACTCCGTGCCAATAAGTGTCAGAGGAGAGTAATTGTTTAACAAGAAGTTGTGTAAAAAATAATACATATTCCATTCAAAGGTCACATGCAGTTGGAGAAAAATTACTTATTGCTGAATTTTGGTTTGGGACTAATTCTAGAGTCAACAATAGTGACCTATATGGTGCAGGTTCAATAAATCAATACTACAGTTTTTGCTACTTTTCACCTGTTACATGATAAACCTGTACGTCCACTTTATGACCACTTATGTGTTTGTATACCTCTTGGTCAATGGTCAAACAATTAAAACAACTTATGAGTGTATCTCTGTGACTTTTTTGCAATGCTCATTTTCACAACTTGAAAGCCAGCACTCTACCTTTTTACATCAGGCGTGTATGTGTTGTGTGTTTACCAGGAAAGTGGATCTGCTGTGGCGACACCCCACTGCGACGTCACAAGCTTAGTTTTTTCTCTTCAAATAAGGTAATCAAGCAACTAGCCTGAAGCAACAGTACCAGAAACCTAGCCACTCCCTAAACACACTGCCTTACCTTTATCAATGAAGTACTTAGGACATTTCCCTTACAACAACATGCCCCTGCTAAAATCAATCAGCATCTCTGTTATGGTTTTTACTTTAGTTTCAAGTTGTTTTTAATACTTTGCATATCAACGCAAGAGCTTTTTGGTTGTTCTGTTGAGTGTGGGGGAGGGGAAGACACCATGCATGAAAGGCCTGTTGCTAATGTGGTAATGCTGGCCATAGGGGGTGGACATAGACATGAATACTCCATCTATTCCATGTACAAACCATTTTAAACATCTGCTGCCTTGAATCGAACTGCATTTAGTCTACGGCTTAATACAAAAAACATTAACTGCTATTAGCTAAGAGCAAATTTAAAAGCTTAGTCGAGAAGTGGGGATGTGAGTAGATGGAATGAATGTTAAAGTAAGCAATAAACTTAGATGAGGCTATAGTGATGTCAAATGTCAAATAGTCTTATGTCATCTGGAAAACAGTGACTCAGATACTGCCTCATGTCGCAGTTGTAGCAATAATAGAACAGGCAACTTGGGGCCCCTTCCCATTTGTGTTTTGGTCCATTTCAGTAATTTATGAACCGAAATAAACAGAAACACTGATAAAGCACAAATAAACAAGGAGCAGTGAAATAAAACACAATGTTACTAACTGGAATCAAAACATCACAGAAGCTTAAAAACAACACAATATGTAAGAAGCACATGCTACAAAATATCAACTCAATACTACAATGTAACAACGAGAAACTCATTAACTTAAATAGCCTTTATAAACTGCCTACTTATTCACTACTGTGAGCCTTTATTTATTTATAGATTCAAATATATGGAGCTTTTAATGCTGCATCACTGCTTTTGTGTCTTGCCCTTTTCATGCACATCTAAGCATGTCAATCAGTTTTCTCCTCTTCTCCTTCCCTCATCACTTCTCACAAAGTGGCTGACTGACCAATTGTTTGCCATCTGCGACTGGTCATAGTTTGAGAGAGGGAAACCCTATTCACGAGCCCCCTCCCCTTGGCCTCCTCTTCTTCCTGCCCCACTCCCCTCTTCCTCCCCTAAGTCCGGTGATAAACCTCATAGAGGGCTTGTCTGCAGCGTCATTGATCCATGGGTCGCCGTGGTGACAGTCTGACTCCAAGGCACGGGCCAGTTACCAGCTGTGAGTGCATGTGTGTGTATGTGTGTTGGTGTGTGTGTGTGTGTATGAGTGTTGATGTGTGTGTGTCTGCCAGCTGGCCCGTAATGCGCCCTACGATTGGATTAGCTTCCCATTTACGGCCCAAGTGCATCCTCATCTCCAGTGGTAAAGTGTTAGGAACTTCTTAGAGACACACTATGTCTCATTAGAATGATCAAACATTTATCATGTGCAAGTTCCCTGATTTTAGGGATATGAGTTTGCACATTTGGAAGGCTGTTGAAATAATAGTCTAAGATATTGCATAAACTTTACAAGCAATAAAAGTAGTTATTGCTTATTTAATACCATGCATAACATGCAATTAGTCTGCATAGGTTAATTGTAAGCATTTATAACAAAAGTTGAACTAATGCCTCTTGCAAAATGAGTTTTTCTATCTTTCCTGTTGCACTTTAACACACTTCCTTGTGTTATCAAATAGGTCTATTGTTACTTTATTGTCAGTGTCAAATGATACCTCATATGTTGTTAGTGTCAACCAAGTGGTCATACAGTCCCATAGGCTATTATCTGCCCTATATAAGAAGCATTATACTACTTCCTTACCCCCTACATGGTATTGAACCCATAGACGCTTATCTACCCTCTGCCATCTGTTTCTGTCTGATGGGCGGGACCTAAGGCTCCGGCCTGTCCTGTGACTGGCTTATTTGGATGTTGTGAGCTTTTGACTGACAACATATACTTTCTGATTTTCATTATTCCAACCCCCTCACACTCCTGTAACTACAGAAGAGAGGTCAGCCACCTCCACACGCCCATGTACTTTAGTCCTTAGATACCAACTCTGTGTGGACATACCTTATGTAATGTTAGTTACCAATGCTTTATAGCTTCTCTATTGTTTTGTGCCATTGTCTTATCAGCTGTCACGTTGTTATGGGCTTAATTTTACACTATATGAAATTAATTATCAACATAAAACTATATGTGTTTTGTAAAAGACAGCTTGAACTACAATCTTGTGCAAGATATTCACACCATATTTTACCCGTGGCATATTAGTTTCTGTTGATTGTTGTTGATTTGAATCAAACTTTCAGTAAAGGTCAATTGTTCAGTGAACAGTAGTTTTTAGTGTGGCTCAGATAACTATGGGTCCAATAGTTTTTAAAACACTCTTTTACCATTGCTAGGGCCAAATTGGTCTGTTAGCAACATACCTTCAGTTGACCAAAATATTCATGTTTTCACTGTAATGGCTTGCCAGAAGTATTTGCTCTCCAAGTCAACACCAAAGCAAAGGGAGTTTCTTCATTTGAAAAAAGGTTATACATCATCAAAGGGATGGCAACATACTGTATTATTGTGGATCCATCAGATATCCCTTATGTTCATTTTTGAAAGACTGTTATGTCTCTAAACCCGCCCAGTTGTTGCTGATACTAATCATTTGTCTCATCTTCCCTGTTCACTGCCTTGTAACTGGAAACCCTCCCTTAATTTCCACAAAAAAATCCGTACAGCACTCTAACATGCCTTTTTGTTGCTGAATAAAGTTGACATTTTTTGTAATTTTTGGCTTTTGTTCTACTGTATTGTAGGTAACACCTTTTTGAATCAGACCATATTGTTTTGTACGGCCTTCATTCATTTTTTTCAGTTTGCAGTTCCCACCCTTTCTCTTCTTCTCTCACAAACTGCATGTTTGAAGGAGCGGCCTGGCTGTCTTTGATTGGCTGTCTGCAGTTGCCATATATGGTTGTAGGCCCCAGCAGTGAAGTCAGGAAGTGGAAGAAAGAGGAAATAAAAGCTACCATGCAAAGCCTTATAGCAAAATGTGCAGCCTTGTAAAAAACGCCACACCTTTTGAGTCATTTTAATACCATTTTGAATATCTTTGTCTATCTTTTTTCCTTGTTTTTCCCCAATCCTGATTCCCAAATCATCACCATCCAAAAAATGTGCCAGTCACTCATTGGTAGTATAACGTGCTTAAGAAAATGTGACTAGAAGCCTCTTAAGCACACATGGCATCCATCTTTCAGCTTAGTGCAACTCCCCAAGCTTTTGTTTACAGCCTGAGGTCGGGCAAAGTCCACCTAAAGCTATGCAACAGCAGAAAATAAGGTTTAGGATCACACGTTATATTAATATGATGTAATGTGAGAGAACAAGTGTACTTAGAAAATAGATTTAAGATGTAATAATAAAAATGCACATTGTTTTGTCTTTCAAGTTCTCATAGACAATAGTTACACAGAGGTATACTAGTTTATATGAGAAATCTTGTGACTTCGTGGTATCAGGTTACAGCTGGAGGAAGAACATTCTTATTCTTATTCATTTTTAGATATGCAAGTTTTCCTCATTTTTATGTGCTGACGTCAATGAGAAAATGATTTCTCCTTACAAGGCTTTTTCTATTACACAAGAACATTAATATCTTAACAATGATAAAACTTCTGTCTGAATTGATACGTCCTTGCTAATTCCTATCTGCAGATGCCAGCCCCTCAGTCTGTCTGTTTTGTTTGTGTTTAAAATGACACTGGTCTGTTAAAAGCTGGGGGTATCTGTATACTGTTAATTTCAGTGTATTCATCAACCTGGGTGTGTAATAGTAAAACCACACCCTGCTGTTAACACTGGCGTCCATAAAAGGAGATCTTTATGTTTGTCACATGACAGCAATCTGAGGAATGCAACTCCGGTCACATGGGAGCAGCCATCTCAAGGAAATCAGCGTCACCCCCCGAGGCCTTTGATAACATGACTGTGTCTGTACCACATTCGCTCTGGTTCTGTTAGCCCATGTGGATAGTGTCTCATGTGTGGCCATCTTGTGCACTTTTGTGACTTTTTTTGTGTGTTTTGTTGCGTTGGGGGAATTCAGCATTTGAGAGATTTCACTTCTCTCTGTTTCACTAACTGGAAACTGCAGAGGAGGAGTTTCCTTCTCAGAAAAAAATGCCACACTCATATTTTTGTCTGTATGTGATGATTGATAACCGCATGTCCACTAATTGTTCAATGAATCTATAAAAACTACTGCTCAGACACGTCTCACACTTTCAAAGCTATCTGATTCAACATCTCCTTCCTGTTTTGTAAATAAACTTTCTCTAGAATGAACTTTTATATGTTCTAACTTGTACAATAAAAGTAGAAATGAAATCCACACTGCTTCCTGGTGTGGTCTGCTTTGCGCCGCCTCCTTGAGCACCCGGCTTCATAGTGAAAACACACGTTTTTCACCGCACACCAAGCAAGAACGAGACTTCCTCTTTGCTGACTATATGCACAGTACCATATAAGGCTAACAGTCCGCAGGTATAGGCCGGGGACCCTCCCTTGATGCCAGGTCGGATTAGCGGACAAGTCTTAGCACATTGCCAGATATTTTCTATAGCGCGTATTGGATGACTTGTTAGGACATGGCATTTTGGCAACAGTTCTTACTGTCACGGTCACAGATACAGATACATTTCAAACTTTCCAGGCATGAATGTTGCATAATGATTGGGCCACGTTTGCAGAGATTGTATAGAGGTCAAATTTAGGGATATAGTGTGAACAATGCACATAAGTTAGCAAGATTAACATGACAATTTTGCTTCTGGCCAATGGACATGCTACTATTACTACCAGTGGCGCAAGTTGATAATAAACGGCCTATGTATGTAAAGATTTATTTGTTTAACATCAGAGTTAGAATCTAACAACATTGTGTATATCTGGTTAACCCTTTTAACTAGTAAGTAAATATTTGAAGCTAGATCTTTTAAGTAAAAGGTTTGCCAAATAATAATCGAATGTACTATGATTTTTGAAACCTTGACCAATCACTGTATTCTTTCTCAGACTTGTTTATTTAAATATAATACCGGGGCGTCTGTAATTTAAGGGCCCCATATCTTTCCCTTGCCTGGTTTAACTGATTTATGCTGCACCCATGCTGGTTACTACACAAACTATGATTGAATTTAGAAGTACCTTTAACTTGTCTACCTCTGGCATATTTTGAAAACTACTGAATTGTTTATGGAATGTGTCCTTTGCCACCGGAAATTAATCAACAGTTTCTAATTTGGTCATATGTCACTCCCCTCTCGCCTTGTTGGTTTCACTGAGCTATTGCCTCTGTGCTGCTTTGCCACCACTATCTGAGTCAGCAACAATAAGTGCACTCCCAGCCACTGACTCTCACAGCAAACAAGGACAAAGCACACATAGTTTCAAAGGGGGGTAGCCTTAAGGGACCCTAGGTAGAAGAATCCTTGACCCCAGGACTCCAGTATCTCTTTCAACTCCCTCTTTGTGTAAATAGGCGGGGTCACTATACACCCTCTGTGCATTTTTTTAGATGTAGACCCCAGTATCTTGTTAATCAGCCTTGCATCTCCATTGTATTTTTAGCCATGCACATATGAACAAGACAACCCTGCTGACATTGAAACCAAGCGTTAGAATACATTTCAAAGAGTTTGATGTGACTGTAGTTTCTACATAGCGACATGATTAGGTTACAGAGAATGGTTTGAAAATGCTAAAATATCCACTGAGCGCCAGTTAGAGTGCTAAAATGAAAACAACACAAGCTCAGATAACCAGTCCTTGAAGACAAATAATAAAACGTGAATCAGAAGGGATACAGCTGCAGAAAACCACAAAATGGCCACTTTATTAGGCACAGGGTCCGAATTCCCATCCTAATAAAGTGGCCAGTGACTATAGTCTTCAGATAGTCTCCTAGGCCATGGTATGTCTCTGGCTTTGTACTCAACTGCACCATATGTGAATGTGTGCATATTGCTGGCAGTGTGACCAAATAGCTTGCCCCCCCTCGGACCTTTCCATTGTTCCCTTTTTGCCTTTGTTACATTGACCAAGATATTTGCACAACTCTGTGGCCCACTTTTGTGCACATTTTCTTCCCGTCAAGAGACTAACCAAGGTTTGCTTTTTCACCCAACAACACTCTGGCCTTATGTGAGCGAGCCAAACATATGGATAACATACATGCCTGTTGATTTACATTGGAGTCAGTCCTCCGGGATTCCCAACCAATCCCGTATGTAGGTCAAGACACAGGAGCTTCCTTACATAACCATACTTGCGGTATATCCATATATTGTGTAACCTTGGTTTGCATTTGAGACTTGCATTCAACCTTTTTAGGCAACCTTCACAGACTTAATCAGCGGATAGAAACATGTCAGAGCAGGTAGGCAAGTCCCTGCGCTGTGATTGGTCGAGAGTGGCAGGTAATCTCTCTAATGCATTTGCCTTTTATGGAAATGTTTGCCTGCGCTGTTGTAAATACCTGTGTCACTCCCACCTGATAAGCTTTCATTCTCAGCATGTAGCTTTCTCAACCGGTTTGTTTGCAATGCGGAACTGTGAAGAGAAAAAGTAGGAAATAGGAACATAATGTAATAGAATCTGTTTATTTTTCTTCTATCCCTTATTGGTGTTGGGTTTCTGTTGGCTGGAGACAACCAGTTTGACATTAGCACTAGCCAAGTGCAGGTAGATTTAAATTGTGGCTAGTAAGACATTCACTAACTGTCTGGTTTGAATTTACATTCATACACATACAAACTAATGGGTTTTTTATTAATTAAAACATCCAAACCACATTTAAGACATGGAATTGCAACATCTTTTTTACCTATACTAAGATTTAACTGTGGCTAGTAATACAATGAATTGGCTAGTAACTTTTGAAGAAAACTTGCCGCAGTGGCCAGATAGCAAAAAAAGTTAATGTTAAGCCCCGGAGACAACCTTGGGGCCTTAGGCGGGTGGGTACACTCTGAACAGTGGCCAATTAGTCACAGGGCTGACCCCAAAACATTTACAGCCAATCTTACATGATTTAGATGGAGGAAGTTTAGACTGATGAGTTCTCATACATGTTTTGGGTGGTTAAATTAAGTTAGTGTACCAGGAGAGCATATTTTAAATTATAGCAACAACATGCAGACTCCAGACCATGTCCTGGCTGGCCTATGTATCAAACCCTCAAGCTCACTGTTGAGATTCAGGCCATGCACCTGGTCTCATGAAACTATATTATACTCACAACTGAATGTATATAAATATAGTTGCAATGGCTAATTCTGGATTCGAAGGCAGCAAAGCATCTCAAAAAGACTTCTGTAAGTGTTACTTATAAGCCAACACAGTGATTTTCAATAGAGTGCAATGATTGGTTTGAATGCAATAGAAACAATGTCCTGAATTCAATATATGAGCACTGCTGGGCCTTTCTGAGTGTATACATGTTCAGATTTCATGGGTTACTGCTCAGCTAACCCTATAGGTACTGACCAGGATCTTGCTCAGAGAATGCCCACACTTGACCTGTTGCCCCAGAGTTGTTGAAAAATGGTTTAAAATCTGATCATATCTTGCATTTTATTTTTATTGTCCCACTTTTTTATGACTGTCTTTCTAGATAGCGACTTTATTTCTTGCATGGCGTGATCTAAGCTGATATCTGCACTTACAAAGCAGTTACACAATGTTTTGAAAAGCCCTGGGAGACTTTCTGTATATCTCTACAGCGACATAGTGAGCAGCGTGCCAAGTCCTCTCCGTCGTGTTATTCCAGTTTCTTTGGCAACGCATTCGCCAGCGGGTTAGCCACTGTTAAAGGAATGCGCTTCTAAATCTATGTGTCCCCATTTTTTTCCCACACACACAGACCCAGTTTCACTACATTTCACCTTACATATAAAAAAAACACTGGGATGGCATGCATAATAGATTATAGTTGAAACGTATCTCAAAGCTAAAGGCAAAGAAGGCATGGTTTAGAAAGGATTCAGACCCTTGAATTAATAATTGAGGGGACATGTGTAGGGAAACCAGAAAATGGACTGTATCTAAAAAGCAACAAATGGAAAACAGCCGTTTTGGGAGCGCTTGTTTTTAAGAGTTGAATAATTGAAAAAGATTGGTTGAAGAGGGCATGAATTTTGAGAAGAAGGGTCAATTGCTTTAAATAGTGAGACCATCAATTCAAAAACTAAAAAATACACTGACTGTCTATTTTGTTAGGTAGGCTAGCCCTTGTCAGAGGTGTGGACTTGAAAGTCGTGATTTGGACTCAAATCAAAGACTTAAATTTGTCACAAATTTGACGACTTGTGACTAGACTTTATAAAATGAGCAAAGAATTGTGACTTGACTTGAGCCGTGTGACTTGATCTCACCCTAAACAAATAAATGTGTGTTTTTCATGTATTTTTCACTTAAGTAATTATTAACGTAGGCTAAATAAACCGCTTGATTTAAAAAAAAACTTTAAATGACTTGAAACTCAAAGTAGGACTTGAGACTTGACTCGGACTTCGGAGCCACTGACTTTGAACTGACTATGACTTGGTCCCACCTCTGGCCCCTATACCTAATAAAGTGGCCTTGGTGTGGCCTGCTGCTGGCGGTTTAGTTACCTATATTCTGCTTTGACCAGCAAGGCGACGTCCAGTCGCTAGATATTTTCTTTTTTGGGGGAGACCATTCTATTTAAAGATGGACTTTTCTTTTTTCGCTTTGTGATTTATTCATTACATAATTGCAATGACAAGCAGTTTTGTGGTCTACCTAATAAAGTGGCCAGTCATTGCATAGTGGTATACAAATGTGGAGCAGGAATATTCCATTAGTTCTTAGTGTATATATGTACATGTTTCATGCTACAGTCTGAAAAATAGGTCACTTTTCTAGGCACTAGTTCAAAAGCTATAAAGAAAAGTGCCAGTAGATGCAGATCTGTGTATCGGCAAATAGGGGCGTGGGCTTAAGGTGCTTTTTTCTGGGTAATTTGGTTTCCCCTATCAATCGAAAACAATCAAAAAAATCATCAGGATCCTCACTCAAGATCTGGAGAAGTGTTCCTTGGCATGGCCCATCAATCGCCTCTGGCTCCTGACAGGTTATTCCAGCGGGATTGGAAGGATTGGTCACTGTAGAGAAAAGAATCCCCATGGGAACAATGAAGAATATCTTGCATTTAAATTCTTGCTAGTGTTGGCAATTGTCATGCAATCTCAGTACAACAATAGGAATGGTTAAACAACATATGAACATCTTAAAATGGTGTATTGACACATACATCAGTAACATGTCTACATTATTAAAATGGTTGAAATGGGAGCTTTGCAAACTAAAATGATAATTACTCCTATTACTTACCACCGGTATAAAACAACATACAACAGAACATACATTGACAAATTCAATCTAAAAACTCTTATTTTGTTTTTTTTACATAGTTTTAAAGTACTCAAGTGTCCATGCAGCTCTGATGGGCAAAGAGAGACTGTTCCATAGTTTAGGTGCAGTCACTGAGAAGGCTCTGTCACCTCTAGTGGTCAGTCTGGAGCAGTGACAGACAGGAGGGCAGACTTCAGTGTCCACCCAGAGGCTCAGACAAATACACTGGTGCCAGTCCATGTAGACATTTATATTGGTTTTACATTAGAACATTTGCACACAAAGCACACATTGCCTCATACACATTACAAACCATGAAGTAGCAGCGGTCTAGAGGTGCTTTTAATACTTTGAGCTAAATTTTTTTTTAAAAAGCTGTGAATGAGATAACAAAACATAGTATTTTAAAACAAAACATCAGCCACTTCACATTATTCCTGATAGATTTTAGTTCTGGATATGATGGATAATGGATATCTGCCATCAGAGTGCTCTTGTCCTGTGTGTGATTGGTCGTGTCCCTTGCTCTACAACAAAAACCATTAGAACACACAGAGGTTCTCAAAGTCCCATTTTTACTCGCCCAAAGATGACTTCCGTTCTGCTGTAATATTGACTGAGGGATTATTTGTGCTTAATTACGAAGACAACAAACCAGGGAGTGTGCCTTTAAGGTGTCAAGTTGTGGCAGATTACACTAATGGCCATAGACAGATGGTGTGTGTCTTTTACCACACATGCTCCCATTCATTAACACTTCTCAATCATCAATTATTTAAAGTGGGACATTGGTACCAACTTTATACCAATATTGTACAACAAATGGAAATCTATAAATGCACAACTTGAGACTTTGAACTGGGCTGGGCTGTGATGGGATTGGCTGTATGCAGTGGGTGTAGTTGGACCATATAGAAGTAAGAAAGAAACATCATTGAGTGAGGAATAAGTGTCCAGTGGAGAACAGCTGCTGAGTGCACTTGCCAGGGTTTGTGTGTGTGTTAGTGTGTGTGTGCTGTCCATAGGGGCCACATCTTTGTAGCATGAGGGCCTGTCATTAGTATGTAAAACTCCTGATGAATAGAAAAGAGATGGGAGCGCCAGGGGAGAGAGAGGGGTTCTGGAGTGGGGTCTTGAATTGGAGTGGGCCTTTTTGAGGGACAGAAAATGCAGAGCTCAAAGAAAAAGGTAAAATAATGGTGTAATAGACTCAACACATCTGCCATTGCTTCACCAAATCTAGTCTTTGTCTGGCATTGGTGTATGTGTGCTACAGAGGTCAATACAATGTGATGATCTGTGAGTGTGGCTATGCAGCAGTGAGTGTGGAAAAAGGAGGGGACTGGTGTAGTGTGGTGAAGCGGCCAGATGAGGGCGCTACAGAGCTCCATTAGACAACACAGACTGGGGTGGACTGTAGTAGAAGTGAGAGTTTGGGGTGTATGGTTGAGACAGTTAGCAATCTAATAGTCAATCATGAGCTCAAGTGGTAGCATGTAAATAAAAAACAATTAGTCACACATATAAGGTTACAATCAATGCTGCGTTTTGAAAAGCACAATGGCCAGTTAGTTGCAAAGCTGACATTGAAATGTACAGACAACCAGACAACCATTCACATTCATTCACTAGGGAGAATTCTCCTAGAGCAGGCATTTCTTTGGGCAGTGGGAGGAAGCCAGAGTACATAGAGAAAACTGGAGAAAAGCCATGATAACACGGGGATGGCATACAGACTACACCTATTAGTCAGCCGGCCCGGGGATCAAACCCACAATCTCCTAGGTGATATAGCACTAAGTGCGCTGCCACCATACCCTCTACCATTTAGATTTTGATAATCAATAATTACATGGCAGCAGATGAAATAAAGAGGAGTCCTTACCAACATGGAGGAGGGGTTCATACTGCATGTAAGTGAATGAATCAGGCTGGCCCTGTTAATCAACTACAATTTAGTATCAACATGATACCGTTTAAACAAATATAAAACTAAATCTGCTCCAACCTCTGTGTCCATGAGCAAATGTCTGTTAGTGTAAATGATGCTATGGTATGAGTGCCACCTCTTTGTCAGTCTGCCCCAACGCAACTGTGGCAGGAACGTGTAGCTTACCACCACCATTGTGTGGGTTAATTTAAAAATGAGGTTTAAGTATCTTGGATTAAATATCAGTCCAAGCCATTATTTATTATTACTCCATTAGAATTTGCCCATTGCAGCTGTTTACTGTCCCACACATCAAATAGGCTGTTATTAAGAATAGGAAGGAAGCAGGGATATCCACACCACCAGATCCCACCACGACTCATTCATAGCCACAGGATATGATGTCATCTTCTCAGCGAGGGACAGGAAGGGGTATTAATAGTGGCGTCCTGATCGAGTTTCCCTGTAGTCAATGGAGAGAGGGGTACCAATCAATGCCCCCCCTCCTTTTCCACATACACACACACATACACACACACACTCACACACCCACACATACTCAGACAAATGCTGCATACTGCATTGTAGCGACCTTGAGTGGGAATTGTGTTACGTCTCTTGAAGCCAGTGCAGGAATGAAGAGCTGACAATGAGCTAACATGACAGTAGCAACAGCAGACACATCCTCGAGCCCGCCCCCCACCACCCTACTGACCTATATCTGCAAGACATTTCATAATGCATTTAACAGAGCCATGGTACCCCACATCATCATACCGTCAATTGTATTGGTTTAAATGTCAGATACTGGTGCAGATTCCAAACGTTACTGAATGTTTAAATGCACGTAACCTGTCATACAAATCAAACTTTTGACCAAATAACCCAACATTATTTTTTTCATTTCTTAAAAGAGTACAGTGTGAAAATGGTTGCAGCAAAAATGGAGGGGAATTTCTGTGTGGAATTTACATGTTCTCCCAGTTGTTGTGTAGTTTCCCCCATGACTAAACATATCTAACCCTCCATGTTCTGAATTCTATTGTACACTTTACAATGACAACTATAGTACTCAAAGGAGGGTCCCAAATGTGATTACTGAACATGAGTGTAACCTTTGTGTAAGGAGTTTGCATGTTCATGTTGGCCAGGTCCTGCCTAGGATTGTGGTCTCAAGATCTGGAGGGTGGATCTGCAAGTTGCCCTAGTACCATTTGCATTTTTGGGTCAAATGCACAGAAGAAAATATCAACATTTTGAATTAAACCATTTCTTTGCAAATCTTTTTCACTTTGCTTTCTTTTACTTTTTGGTTTCTCTTTTACGGTGTTACTTTGTGCATGCAGACCTGGGGCCTGGCAGTGCTGGAATAGACACTTTAGCTATTAAATAAGTAATGACAACTAATAGAGGTCTCTCTTTTATGTAAGCAAATGATTGACAAAAGCGTCCATATGTGCTGGGCATTGATTAACTACATATAGCATGAAATGGCATTCTTTCTCCCTAAGTTACTCTCCTGATATTAGCTGGATTGCTTTGACGGCTGCCATGACGATAAGATGGTTAAAGCGCCTCTAAAAGCACACACACATGGATGACCTTTGACCCGGGGCCTGCGGGGAGAATGGGGAGAGCAGTTTTCCCGGTGGCATCAGCTTCCAGCTCTTTGTTGGAGCAGAGAGGAGGCCCGAGCGGGGCAGCAGCTGTGCTCCCAGTACATTCCTCAGTCAGTCCAAGAGACACAGCCACTGAGGCCAGATCTGAGCTACTGCTACGAAGGATGGATCTTAATAACTCTTATAACTTTGTAATCTGTATTATGACTTACTGAGACTTATATTGATTTATCATGCTTACTGTATGGAAACCAAACACTCTCTTCTGCTGTCAGAGGTTGATTGACTGATCAAGCATTAGCTGATATTTAATCGGCAACACAGAGTCATGACTAGAGATGCAACAACTATTCCAACCACAGGGAGTTACAAGCAGTTTGCGCCAGAACCAAGCTTCGAAAAATGTAAAGGTATCCAAAATTTAAAAGAAGAAGAAAATCACTGCTATTTTGATGATGACATTTGTTGTGAAGCACTTTACACCATTAAAATAATAATAATAAATAATATTTTAAGATGTTTAAAAGCAAATAACATCATTCCTTCTTCAATGCTATAAATTTTGTTATCCCTCTGAACCCGAGGGTCCCATACTATATTTCTTATAAAACCTGATGCATGAAGTATTGCAGTAATACTTCATGCCAACACACCATGCAGACATAATCTTTGCATGTTAGTATATTTATATTTTATGAATTTAAAAGGTTTCATCAGCAACACATTTTTTTTGGTTTGTTATGGGGCTGACAATAAAAGACCTTAAGACAACTTATCTCACAAACAATCTTTCACTGTATGTAGGGCAATGGTGACAAACTGAAAAATACAAGCTTTATTTTTCCTTCTGGCTTGGACTTGCTTGCATTGTAGGACATTACTCCCGGAGACAGAGGTCTTGGGGTGTTCTGTTGTCTGTGCGATGTTGATAAATTGTCCATGGTGTTTCTCAGATAAAGGAATGTTTTTTCTGCTCACTCTTTTGAAGTGTTTAAACATTTACCAGGCTCTAAGATAACAGAGACACTTGTGATCTGATTTCACTTGAGGAGCAAGAGGCCCGTCTCCTAATGTATCTAAATGAGAGCTCTTCTGACTGAGTGCTACAGAGTAACGTTTTGACAAATAAAACTTTCTTCTTATGGATTTTGACTCCATTGTGGACACAAGCTATTTTTATTTGTTTGTTATTTGTGTAATCAAACAGGAACTATCCAGAAAGATGCTACAATTTGGACAAAACATGGGGAAAACATACAAGAAAGTTAATCTAAACATTCGGTCAAAGCCACAAAGATAAAACAGGCCTAAACTAGCAATAAGGCCTAAAAAATATGGGCTAAACCTGGTCAAACCAGGCCTAAATCCGGTCTAATCTAAGACTAACATAAGAAAAAATCAGGTCCAGACTAGGACTAAATTGAGATACATCAGGACTAAACCGGTTCAAATCCAGCAAGTCTAAACTACAAAACTGTCTAAACTAGGTCTAAAACAGAACTAAGTACTACGTCAGGTTTAAATGACTAAATCAGAGAAAACCAAACCGGGTAAACCATACAAGTCTACACAAAGACAAAAATAAAATGAATTAAACCAAAACTTAAAATAGGGGCAAAACCATGACTAAACGTTAGATGATAGTTTCTCACATTTTAATCAGTTGGCGCATTCTTTTGTCACCTTTTTTCCCACAATTTCTACTGTCTGCATATGCCCCTGCTAATACACCACTCTAAAGTCAAAACTACAGCATATATCCTGGGGCTGTATCCTTAATAGTAATGTAACGTGACCCAAACAAGCGTGACAATGGAAGAAGAAGCTGCTATCTGTCCTTAAACATGTGCCGCCATTGTTTTTGATCAACATAATCAATAGGCTTCAGGGGGCCACTAACGACCCCCAATCAGGAGCCTTCAAATGGGACTAATGTGGGCCCTATGTACCTGACAGCATGTGATGTACTGCACGACTTCTCTATTTGGATTTGCATGTCCGCAGTCAAATGTAGGTTAATACTGCATGTTATCCCCTATTTTGGTAATCATGTTTGCAGTGTATCAAAAGCTGGATCTAAATTTGAGATCAGTCGATATGACATGGCACAGATTTATAAAAGGGGACATTTGTGGTTCGTATGATGGAGCTATGGGAGAACTGAAATGGCAGATGACATGTGTAGATTGGAAAGTTATGACCCGTTTTAGTTGATTTGTCATATTTGATCAACTATACACTGTAAAAAAAATTCCGTCGTTTTTACGACTTTTTTCTGGCAGCTGTGGTTACCGGAGAAATTATGTAAAAAATACATTTATACCGTAAACTACTTTACTGAAAAAATATGTAAA
>JAVQKG010423392.1:0-11978 GCA_036025885.1 Hypseleotris bucephala | reverse complement strand
AAAGAACTCGTACGTGTGACCGGAGAGAGTGAGTATTTATCGCCCGTGTTGTTCTCTGTGGCTCGTGGTGGCACTGAGGCTGTTCGCCCAGGGCGCCACTACAGTCAGAACCGCCACTGGTTCCATTGTTTCTGTTTATGCATAGTCAGCTTTAACCTGGCCTTCTTAATATTGTCCAATGGTATAATTATACATACTGGTGAATGCACAATAGACAATTACTATTTAACTGCAGGGCTGGGTCTTAAAGGCCATAAACAATTGACAATCACATTTATCCACAATTTAGGTAATTCAACCTTTCCACGCCTATTCAGTCTAGCGTGCGGCGCAAAGTACATTGTAATTACTCCCTGACAGGCCATATAGTAAAGCCATCAAAAATAAATTGTAATGACTGTCAACACATTCCCGGCCGTGGGCAGATGAGAGGAGACACGACAGACAGAGAACATTTGAGAGGAAGACGATAGAACAAGGCAAAATGCAGCCGGCTCGATGTAGCAGAAAATGAGGCATGGCCCGGGCACAGACGACGGGGAAGCCACGCAGCCAGCCGGGCGGTGACTACCTCTCAAAGGTCATCCTCTCCTCTCTTCATTTGTCTCGTTGATTGAACTTGCCAATTAGCCACAGAAGCTACTGCCCCGCTCACCGCCGCGGATGGGAAACAACTTAATCAGGCTCAAGGAGGAGATGGATCGCTGGGCTGGAAGGAGGGAAATGCAACCGGCGACTAATGCAAAACGATACGGTCATTTATTTGCCAGGGTTAGATTTTGGTTGAGACTTGCTTTACTTCTTTGAGCGCTGTTTTATTTTTTCATTTCAAACTCGCCTGCTTAAGACTAAGATTTAGACTGGATTTAGATCTGATTTAATATTGGTTTAGACCTTGTTAAGTCCTGGTTTAATTATTTTCATCCCTGATTTAGACCGTGTTTAGACTTAATGTTATTAATAGTGATAATAGTAATGATGCATATAGCGCTTTTCCAAGATTCCCAAAGATGCTTTACAACTGCATTTTCTATTCACTCCACAGTCTCACAGTTACTTGCGTAGCCACAGCTGCCCTGGGGCACACTGACAGTGGCTTGGATGCCAGTTTGTGCCTATGGCCCTACCGACCACCACAAAACCAACAAAAAATCACACAACCGCATTCATTCATAGGCAATGTGGAAAAAAGTGTCTTGCAAAGTGTCTTGCCCAGGGACTCAACAGCAACATGGGCTATGTGTGTTGACCTATTGTGTCTTGTTTAGATTGGTAAAATTTAGACTTTCAAACTGGATTGATCTTGTTTAGTCCCTGGTTTAGACTTGATTTCGAGTTACAAGAAAACCAACTTCCTTTCATTCCCATGCAGTTGTTAGGCAGTCAAGAGAAATGAAGGCTTTAATGACATGCAGATTCGAATAGAGAAATCAGAAATGGAGAAAAAGAGGACCAAATGACTTAAAAGCAGCCCTAGGTCTTCCAAACCCCTGACAAGTCGATGGACAGGAGATCGATGATGAGAAGATGTGGTCTGACAACGCAAATTGGCAAATGGGAAGAAGGGAGGAAATGAAAGAGACACCACGGCAGAATGTAGAACAGAGACATGGAGCTCCCAGGCCTGACGTGATGTGAATGATCATCACTGGACCTGCGCCACATGAAGCCCATTTTTCTAACACAAATTGGCTCCAAGAAGACAAGAAGGTTTGACAGGATTTAAACCCAGGTCAAAAGATTACATCTATCTTGACAAAATGGATTTAGATCATCTTATATATTATCTTTCATACTAGATTAGTAAGTTTTAAGATGACCAAGAAAACATGTGCATTCAAATATTCCCTGTAGCTTGTAACTTGTCTCGGTTTCGTCTTCTAATGGTATTTGTAAAACCAGTTTGTAGCTCTATCCAATCATGGTTATTAATGCCAAATGCTGTGCCTCTGTGGGGTAATGGCAACATGAATGGAAACAATTTGCCTGTGCGTGCTGGGGTGCCTCACTATTATGACATTTAGCTTTCCATCCATTTATTTTTTCACCTTCTATTCAACAGACCTGTATGGACGTTTACATAAGCCGGGATTTTGACCTGATCTGGTTTAATCGTATAGTCTGGTTTAGACTAATTTAACACTGGTTAAGAATCAGCTTGATTCAATGAACTTGGAAAGCCAGAGATTTGTGAAGATCGTACGTGGTGTAAAAAACAAAACAAAATAAACATCAAATCATTTCATAGATGTTGATCTTATACAGTATTTCTGTTAAATTCTGTTTTTTGGTGAACATATCAAACTTACATAAATATAAACATATCCAAGTGTGTCTGATGAAGGGTGTGTTCTTATAAACAGTTTTTCTCTGTGTAACAAATATAATTTTGTTAGATACAAAACCCACTAATGAAAACATTGAGGTTATTAAGCTATAGAAATGTCACCACATAACTCAAATAATTAATTTACAAATGAACGTGTAATGATGAGAAAATTACAGAGAATATTTAAAAATAAGCAAAAAGAAAATTAATTAAACAACACTGAAAAACATAATGAATTCAGGATGAAGTTAAAATGTTGTCTATGTCTCAAGTGCATCACACTCACTGTACACAAAATAACCAGAAACACCAGAGCGATATATTGGAAATGTCATGGGATTCTTATCTGTCCCTTCTTGCATTGAGCCAATAATTCTACAGACACCCCCACTTCCCTGTGACTATTGCAACCATCCACATATACAGTGCATCATTAATAGGCACTAAGCATGGCTGTGATCTCTCAGTCAGTGATATTGATCTATTGGACTGGCAGCTCTGCTCTTCAGACACATGCACATACAGAAGATAGATATGGTAGGATGGTGACGACTGTGACAGGGCAGTCTGTGTGATTGTCCAGTGACAGATGGCTGTTTCAAGTGTAAAGAGGTGTGTAAGGGAATTCCTGCTAGCTATTCACTGACATTTAATACTGTATATTCTCATCAAGACCTACCAACCAATATTATTGAGCCATTTTCTTCTACCAAGTCACAGAAGCTACTGGTAATCTACTTGGGTTGCACTAAGCTATTCTGTGATTTTTAAGCTTACCACTTATTAAAGGCGCAATCTGTAAGACATGCATATATTTAGGATTCTGCCTCTAGTGGCCAGTAGCTTAACTGCAGCCACTATCTTGTTCTATGTGTTTGCAGAGCTTTAATAAAAGTTGTACGTCTCTAACTTTAGTGTTTGACTAAATTCAAACTAGCTATAGGCCTATTACATATTTTTCTATTATTTATATTATTTATTGGAGGTGGGATGTAAGGGGTTAAATTTATTGTAGTGCTTGTGTGGGGAGACGAAGGAAAGCTTCCACGTCTCCACAGTAGCCGATAGCAGTCACTGATAGCATTTAGCTCCAGGCTAACATCCGGCTAACAGGCTAACAACCGCCTGGGTTTCGCGGAAAATCGTACCCGAAACCTCTCATAAAAAATACAAGTTTTATGTTTTTGAGGCAACCACAAAGTACAAAAAATAAACCATTTTACACATCACAGCGATGGCTATACACATACTAGCGTCATTAAATGTTATTTTTTTACTAAACATGTGATGTATTGCACCTTTAATAACAATCGTGCTAATACGAGCGATCGCAATGACGTCACTGCAGGCGCAAGACGAGAAGACATCTGAACATACGCCTTGTGTAGGGTTGATTTTGGCCTACATCTAACGGTGTACCGCAAAACCAATGATAAAGCTCATAAAGCCGACCCTAAACCCCTTTTCTGTATCAAAAAATGTTTTTATTTTGGTTTTCAGCGTGGTTTGATGACTGTTTTACACACTCTAACTTGGTCAAGAACATTAACATTGTTCTTGAGATTAGACTTTGAGCTACTCTTTCACTTGTTTTAACGTAGTTTTCTTGACATTTTTTTCACCAGCTATATAGATTTTGTTACTGTGGTGTTAACTAGCCTGTTAGTGTTAGACATGTCGTTTTTGATTACTTACAAATAGGAGTAGCCGTGGCTCGGACTGTGTAGAATATTTTGTTTAACACGTTTTTTGCCAAATACTTTTTGAGTAAGAGTCCGTCTAGTATTTAGCCTGTATTTAATGTAATCACTCCCACTCCTGTCATCATTTATTTAGTTCTAGTTTAGTCTCGGAGAAGCTGCTACTACTAGCCCCGAGGAACTAAATACGCTGCTCCTGTTGAAAATACAAGCCTCGTATGTATAGGCCAACCCGTTTCTTTGAAACTGATGTGAACTTATTTGTACATTTCTGTAAATTATACCACTCGGAGATACATCTGTCATTAACAGAACCCATTTATATACATTATTAGCAATAAAAATATCAAAATTAGGACCTACATTAACATCCCACTGACGCTGGCACCTATGATGTAGAGTTGCTAACATACGAAAAATTGATGACAGTAGTGATTGTAAACTTTTAACATAAGCAATAATGAATAATTATACATATTTCTGATTATATCAACCAAAATCTAAATCATAAACTTCATAACAAACTCAAAGTGGATCACTTTACTGCTACAACACATAGAACTTCACTCACTTTTTGCCTACCGTGCCCTTAGAATTCTGGAAGTAAACAATAACAGCGATTTGAATTGTCATTTGGTTTAGCTCCACAAACCTCAGCATCAGTTATTCTACCTGAAACAGAAAGATGAGCTCACTGGAGGAACTGATTAGAAACTGCTACTTTATAGGCAACATTCCATTATGCAAATAACCATTTGTATATAATATTTGAACAACAATGTCAAACAAGTCAGTGTACACAATCGATCTGAATAATAAAAACTAGAAAGTGCTGTCTTGGGTGGCTGTATTACAACTATCTAGCACAAAATGGTGACAAAGAGCTAATACTTTAGCAGATAGCTCTGGGGGTACAAAGGGGGTCAATAAAAAAATAAATAAAAAAAGAAGCAACTTTTGTGTTAGCTTTGCAAAAGTTATTTCAAACTTTGACAATTGACAAAATGTAAATAAATTGTGCTTTTAGCCATGTTAAAAGTCATCTCCTATATCCGTTAAGTTTGTCTTCCAGCACCTTTACAGCACTACCAGAATGGAAAAGTTTCACTTGGTGCCAATGTCCTGTGGGTAAAGAGTGGGCGGAAGAAGTTGTCCAAGTGTTGTCCATAGCTAACTTCCTTTACGATACAAAACATCACCAACGGAGTCATATCTTTTTATTGACCCTTTGACAGTTCAGGGCATTATAGACCACCATTTTAAAAAAGGTCTGCAAGGAATGTAAATGTAATACCAAGAGCGTTAAGTTAATGTATTGCACACAGCCCTTAGTCCTTAATAACTTTCTGTTGCCATCCATCTTCAATACAGAACTCACAAGACAATAGAAAAAGTAAGCTCATGAAGACAAACTATTAAAATCTGTTATTTTAAGTTTAGTTCAATGCATCTTGTTTTCGAAATGTTTTGTGACAATTGTCCAATACATAAAATTAGTCAAAATATAGAAACAGCCACTAAAATAATGATCCATCCACATTACTGTAATCTAAATACTACCTAATATTGCTTCAGTTTGTGGATTAAATAGAAAAATTACATTCCTAACTTTTTTTTTATTTTACTACAATCGTCTTGGCACATTTTTTTTTCTTTTTTTCCCCATGCAATTAAAACATTTATGTTTTTATAAAAGGTGAAACTGTATTCAATCAGCCTATGACCCACTTAAGAACTACTGGATGACTATCTCTGGTATCTGCATGTCTTGTATGAATGTGTCCTTAAGAAAATAAAGCTAAACAAATCTACTATTTACCATTATTAATATTATCATAGGAAGGCTTTCAATTTATTATCATGTCTAACAATCTATGTTTATTCATGCAAATCTAAAGCTTTGAAATTTAATTTGGTTGATAAATTATTGCATTAACATGTACCAAAAACACCTTGGCTTCCTCTTCCTTACCCGCCCACTAACACCAGGAAGACGGACAGACAGATGAATGGTGGTTGGCGTCCTACCTGCAGAGAGTCGGTGGTGTGGGAGGTTGCCTGGCCAGCTTTTCCATATCCCTGACCATGAGCTGTCAGCAGCCGGCCCGTCAAATCCACCGCGGCACGCCAGTTCTTAGTGCTCTGCAGGGGAGAAGACACACACACAACAATGTAGAGTACACACTGACAGACCGATGGAGGAAACATGGAACTAGGCCTGTGGCTAAAACTGTGCGGTTGTTGCTATCTTAAACTTGATATATGGTAACATGCTCAAAAAGACAACTTACAGGAGTCCGGGGGAAGTCCTGACTGAGTAGGAGGTTTTTGAGTGTTCTAGATATATATACACTGACTATTTTAGGTATTACAGGCACCTATTCAATAGTTTTGAAGACATATGTGATGAATTTCAAATCAAAATTCTTAATGGAATATTAAAAAAACTGCTAATCACAAGTTCAGAAAGACTGGCATCCCCATAAAACTAAATACCCAATGAGCACCAATTCTATGCATGAAAAAAGCCTTTAGGTCAAAGAAGAAAGGCCACACTGGCTAGAAATGATACAAAAGACAGAGTAAATCGACATGGCAACCTGATAACACAACAACCAAGTCTGCAGACAACCATCGCTAAATGCACAATATGTGAATACCTGGCAGAATATTGGCTAAAGAAACAAATGTCAACCACGCCAGGCACAGTTTATTAGATACATAGTCAACCTAATAAAGTGGCCACTAAGAGTAAACCTATAAAATTCATCATTGTTCTATGGTAGGAAGTAATAGAGGGCATTCTTCAACTCCCAGTCTATGAGAGTGATGCATAGTCTGAACTAAAAATGCATGTCCCATAAATTTCTTCTGGTAGCAATTTCTGTTCTTTTTAGGTCAGTTTCATTAGGATGATTTGTGTCTTGGTCTTCATCTTTCAGTAATATTGGCTTTTAATGTTAGTTAATGAGATAAAAAGGGATGATGCTCAATGTGATTGACAGTGATAATAACCATTAGCTGTCATAAGTCTTTTACTGTCCCACCTCCCCATTAAAGTGGCAGGCTCTATGAGGCTTTTTGTGATTTCTTTGTTATTTTATGTTATTTTGTAATAGAAGTATACCATACAATACCACACTAGTTGTCATAGAAACCTCCAATATGTAACTTTTTATGCAGTGTAAAAAGTACATTTCTGCATCTTTGAGTGCCTCAAAATGCACTTGATAATCAAAATGGTATATAATAAATAAAATTCAACTAATAATAGCCTTTAAGATATAATGACAACGTAATGCATAATAAGAAAATTGGTCATGTGACTGGCTACAATCCAGTGTCCCTACCTAGGCCCTCGTTGCTTGTTAAAGCTCCAGGCACCTGTGACCCTGAATTGGAATAAATAGGAATAAAATGAATTTTTAAACTTTGCACTTGTCCTTGTTTAATTTATTGATCAAAATTTACAAAGACAGAAAGTACAAACATGCATCTGGTCTCATAAATAAAGATATCGCATGTGTTACATTTGTATCTGTAAAGAAATTTAACTTAAAAAATAAACGCATAACATGGCCCCTAGAAAAAAAAGAGCAATCAGTACAACTAGAACACCTCCCTTTCTGAACACCAGCGTCACTCACTTCTTAGTCCATCTAACAGTGACGTGAAATTAAAGCTGAAAAAACAAAAGCAGCCATATTAATGTGACGCAGGTGTGAGTGGGAGCTCTGTTTACAGCCCTGAGTCGAGCTGGAGGACAAAGAGCCAGCACACACACAAACATGGTGGACAGGTAGACATTCACAGCATCTGCTACCACAGAAGGGGGTACAATACAATCGGTAAGATGGGGACAGGAGTGTGGTGGGAGGGGCTGTTGAGTCACCCCACCCCATCAACACACATGACAAGGTCAGCTGGGCGATCAGGTCTTAAGTGCCGTGCCATTCATCACAGTGGAGAGCTAATTAGAAGAGAGAGTGAGGCAGAGACGGGGCGACTTTCTTTCTACTTATCTTCATCACAAAACTCATCAGGCCCTTCTCTGCACCAGCACTTCCTGATTCATCTTCTCACACAGACCCCTCTCTACTGCTCATTCCTTCAGTTCCTCTGCTATACTCTCATTTTTAAACCCTCCTTCTACTAAGAACCCAATTACTATACTAAAAAAAAGGATATTTACAGGGTTAAATGTCCTTGGAAGACATGGGGAACCCCTGTCTATAGCAGGAGAGGTAAAATTTGAACTGAAATAATATAGCTTGAATACTTATCACAATAAATTCAAATAATAAAACACTTTAAACTATTAAGGTCTACAATTGCTCGGTTTTAGGATATTGTGATATTTTATATGTGTATTTGTAAATATAATTAAGAAACTAAAGGGCTTGCAATGCTTACCTTAGTGTTGCAGGGCAAACTAATAGCGAAAGTACAACTGAATGTCCACAATAAGGTTACAGTCACAAATACAACTCTTTTCCCACATATTTTCATCAAATACACCACAAGAACTAACAATCATATGCAAGTCCAGATGCACAAGATTGAAGATTTTGCAATTACATAATCTGTTAGCCTTCTGCAAAACTCAATCTTTTTCTCTTTTGTGCTTTTGGTAGGAGTTTTGCTTTATTATATTGGGATAGAGGAGCCCACAGCAGCACACTACACTGGTATATACTGCATTTCTCTCCCTACTGTCAAAATTTGCTCTTCTCTTGCTCCTTCCTGTCCTGCCCAGTGCCAGTCGCTGAGCCGCTTCTGAATCTTCATTAGAGAAGGAAATGAAGCTGAAAACGAGGAGGCAGCCTGGATGGCCAAAAGCAGCTGCAGTCATTCACCACATACACACACACACTCATTTGGTACAGTGCGTTAAAGTATGCTGCTGCCTGCCCTGCCATGGGGCATGAGAAGGCAGGTGTGCTAAAGTGTGTCTATGCAGTGGGAGTGTGTGGAAAAGACAGTAGCTACAGCCAAGAACACATACAGTACATAGAGACAGCTGAGACAGTGCACACTGGGATAGGGAGCGTCAACAGTGGATTCGGAGGATTTGGAGTGTAGGAGAAATCTAGTCAAAAGTTGGCCATAAAAGTCCGGACCAAAGAGTTGGATGGGTGGATGGGTAGTGCGTCAAGAGGAAAGAGCTCAGGGCCATGGGAACTGCAAAGAAAGAAGTGTAGGGAGTGAAAAACATCAGCAAGATTTGAAAGAGAACTTCAACTAAGGCATGAGTGGTATCAAAAAACTTACCACTGGACTCAAATGGACCAATGTGTAAGATGTGTAAGTATGATATCAATGACATTGATTTTTATGCAACTTATGTCTAGGGTTCTGGGTTTAGATGGATGGGGATCTTTTTCTTGCGGCCTAGGCCATTAATATTAATTGTTATGATGAGCAATTCATGGCTCCGGTGTTTGGATTTGAGTAGTGAGACTACATGAACTCACAATGGACCAGGTGAAGCTGGCGTCAAGGGAAGTCAGACTATGCAAGTTTGCTATCATAATCATTTGTCCTTTTTGTTCATGGTGTTTTTAAAGCCCACCTAAGCAAAATCCAAAATTTATGCACAAAGCAGTTTACGGATTAAAAACTTTCTCCTGTGATATAAAGGTCACAGGCTTTGTCTCAAAATCTTTGTGAGCCAGAGCGCAGACTACGTTTTCACGCCTCTGTTGACCTCAATGATAAGAGAACATCAGTGATCACTGCGACCCATGCTAATCTAACATTTCACACTTAAGAGGCCACGTCTTGAAATATTATCACTGACCAATATTCATTTTGATCATTTTCGCTAGAGTCACAGTCCGTTTAATAGATTTTTTACAACGGGCCTGATCCCTTTGGCCTTTTAAAAGAGGAGGCCGTGCCGATTTATCCAAGTCTTTTGGTCTTTTTTATGTGCTGAAAATGATGAATTGAAGAGGTTTCTACTACGAATGCCATCAAGCATACAAACCCTGCTGTCACTCCCCAGGTTTGAATGATTTCAATTAACACAGAAGGTGGTGCTGTTGGTGGGAGGACGAGAAGGAAAAAAAATAAAAATAAATTAAAACAATAGACGAGATGGTGATTAATAATTTAGCTCGGCTCAAATGACTCCTGCAATAAGGCATAATCAGATTCCACCTAAATCAAATGAGGAGGCATTACCATGGTGATTTATAGCCGGTGATATTAAATGAAGAACTTGGAAAAAGTCTGTCTGTTTGGATGGTGGAAAAAATGCCTTGCACAATACTGCATACAATTATGGGCGTGTGTAATACGAATTAGATTTAAAAAAAATGAAATGCAAAAAAAATGATTAGTTCTAAAGTCTACAGTGAAAATGAATGAGTAAAAGTTCCCATTATGGTGTTATGATCAAATTTTAGTCCTGGTTTATTTGGTTTTAGTCCTGGTGATTTAGATCTTGGTTTTGCCCTGTTTTAGTCCTCCTGATTTAGTTTTTGTTTAAGTCCTGTTTTGGTCTTAGACTGTTTTTTTTCTAGTTTAGTCCTTTATTATTTTAGTCCTGATCAGACCTGCTTTATACCAGTTCCTGTACAAATGTAGATCTGGGTTTGCTCTTGTCCTCCTGTAGTTATTTAAAATGGCATTTTGTTCTACCTTTTTTGCTATCTATACTTACTACTTTATTTTAGTTGTTTGTCTGAAGAGAAGTACACCCACCTTTGTTCCAATAACAGCACACTAGCACCAGACCAAGATCAAGAAAGTCTAAAATAGGATGACGTGACCTTAGAGAGTGATGAGGATGATGCGTCTCTAGGTAATTGCTCAAATTCAGAAGCCGCTGGGGCAAACAAACTTAAATGATTGTAATTAAGTCTGACTTTAGTGGTATTAACACACACACTGTTCGTTTAATGTGTGTGATGCAAATTTCCCAATTTCTCCTTTATCTCCCTTTCACAAATACATACACGTAATTAGTCTCGTCGCGAGTTTAAAAGGGGTGAGCCTCCTTAATTGTCTTGAAGATCGTAAGTTCAATGCGCCTTTTCCTTTTAGTTATATAAAAAGTGCATAACAAAGCTTGATGAACAAACGAACGCCCACTTGTACTCTCTCTCAAGACCTGGAGCCTCCAGGCGAATCCGACTTAAAAAGGTTTGCTGGTTAACTCAGGCAGCTCCCGTGCCACTTCAATTAAACCCTGGCATTTTGGATTACGCAGAATGTAGGAAACGGCATTAGTAATATGCTAAAAATGCCTCTGCTACAGTGGCTAACTTCCCTTTGAAGCTGCTGTATTTTGGTCTGCAGACACTTGAACCACAATGTTGGCCCCGAGGTGGATGACGGCCCGCTCAGAAACTGCACTTCACACGGCGGCCATTTTGTGTCCCCCCTACAGGCTACATCCCTTTTAAAATAGTATCATAGAGAAGAGCAGACTGGAATAATATAATATAGCAGGAGACTCATAGCTCATGGCTTGTAAGAGAACTCCCCATAACAGTCCCCGAGTTGGTTCAAGACAGTTTCTAAGTTGTAAGTGATGCTCCTTAGGGTAATATCTGCTACTGATGGACTCATATGCTACTCGATTTTGTTTCAAGGCGTGGTTGTCAACAATAACAGCGCGTCCCGTTTTCTTTTCCTCTGAGAGCGACTACAAAACCGTATTTAAAGGCGCAATATGTAAGAAATGCATATATTTAGAATTCTGCCTCTAGTGGCCAGTAGCGTAACTGCAGCTACTATCTTGTTCTTTGTGTTTGCAGAGCTTTAATCAAAGGTATACATCTCTAACTTTAGTGTTTGACTAAATTCAAACTATCTATAGGCCTATTATATATTTTTTCTATTATTTATATTATTTATTGGAGGTGGGATGTAAGGGGTTAAATTTATTGTAGTGCTTGTGTGGGGAGACGGAGGAGATCTGACTGAGACTGTGGATATAT
>JAVQKG010423376.1:0-10820 GCA_036025885.1 Hypseleotris bucephala | reverse complement strand
CGCCACCTAGGGACTGAATGAAGAATGTAGTTTTAGAGAAATTCTTCACAAACATCCAGACAAATCGAGGCGGCAGTTGCACAGTGGGTAAGTGTTCAACCTGCAACAGGAGGGTTGCCGGTTCAAAAGCGGACTTTATTTTTTTGGTTTGGTGCGGTTGGCATTCACATTGTGGTTTTTACAAGTGAACTATACTTTGTAAACAAAGCCACGCAAATGACCATCGCTGCTCCTATTGGACATAAACGACAAGGGCGGGACAAACCACAGAGTCGAAAAGAAATGGAAATGACCATGTAAATTCTGCATGCTGCGTTTATTTGCCTAAAGAGGAGGCACAGCGTCTCCTCGTTGCTCCGCGGCTTATTGTTTGTGTCGTCTGTGTAGTTAGCAGTAGTGTTAGCAACAATGAAGGGCTAATTTTCCCATGATGCCCGGTTATTACGGTGACTCGGGAAGTCCAAAAAGGTGTATGTTTCCTGTATTTGGTTCGGATCGAGACCGGTTCATATTCACACCAGGAGCAAACGGACCGAGACCGCACCAGAGTCCACTTGTTTGGTCCACACCAGAGTTCGCTTGTGTGTATTCACATCAGCACTAAAGGTCCGCACCAGCGTGGGAAGCGAACTCTGGTTCGTTTAAAGTGGACCAAATGTGTATGGTGTGAATACACCCTATAACCCCGTACTGTCGCTAAAGCAGGTTGCGAGCGGAGCTAGCTCCGCAGACCGCTCCCCTGTAGCTCCACTGTAAACATCCACTCCCTGCTAAAACTACCCTCTCCAGCTCTGATACAGAAATATAACCAACTCAAAGAGTAAATATGTCCACTGCATGTTTTACAAAGCGATCAACAAAATACAGTGGCGAAGGAAAACGTCCACGTCTCCACAGCAGCCGATAGCAGTCACTGATAGCCGTTAGCTCCAGTCAAAGACCTAACAGGCTAACATCCGGCCCGGGTTTCACGGAAAATCGTACCCGAAACCTCTAAAAATTTTATGTTTTTGAGGCAACCACGAAGTACAAAAAATAAACCATTTTATACATCACAGCGATGGCTATACACACACAAACGTCATTAAATGTTGTTTTTTTACTACAAATGTGATGTATTGCACCTTTAATACAACATGAGTGTTTGGATTTAGGATATTTGGTGCAGCAGCCCACTTCCCCAGTATGTCCTGAAACTTTTTTTTCTTTTACAAATCATTCCTAATCAATCTGGCACAAAGCAACATTATTAACATGTGTTTTGCTAATAGTTCAGCCTCTATTGTTAGAACAATCACATTTCTGGGTCGAATGACTGTGACTGAATGGCAGCTCTTAGATCCCCTTTTGCATTACAAAGGCTTTGAGAATGTATTTCCTCCGCAATAAGCAAAATAATCTTGATCACAAGCGTGTTCTGTTCTGGTCTCCTGCTAGATTTTCACAGCATGCTTTTGATTCAGAGCTGATTAGAAGATTATGAAATTGATGTTGGAGGTCTTTTGGTATGTATTATTGTTACACATTGATCTGAAGCTCTGGCTGCATGCTGTATTAGTGCTGCTGTTTATCTCCAAAGTCAAGGGCGTGGGAAAATCTGCTAAGTCAACCTCCAGCTGACTTCCACTTTGAACAGAGCTCAAACTGTACGGGACCTGATTTGGCTAAGTCTATGTCCAGTGGAGACTTCTGATGTGTTCTCTGCTTGCACTTCCTAAAATACTAATGTGGGTGGAAATAGTTTTTTAGACTGCAGAACTGTTTTGAAACTAATGAGTATTAATAAATCATCAGATTCTTTTTTATTATGCTCTGCTCTTTCTAAAATAAATATAGTATTCAGTCTGCAGCACCACTTGAAATAGTTAACTCCTCACACAAACTTATTAGCAAGTTATCTGCATGCTTTATCTTTATGCATGAACTAGCCACTTTATTTGAGAGAGCAATTTAATGTACCTGGTCATGAGCTGAGAGACTTAATTAGCCTATTACATTGCATCAAGCCATTTGATTTGGTCAAGCACATATTTTATTTTCAAATAAGCTGACGTTCAAACCAAGCATCCACTGTGAATATTATGTGGTTGTTACTGCCACGTCAACTGTAGCATGACTTTATAATCTACTGAAAGAGTTTAGATACTTTACAGCAGTGTTCAGAGTTTTTGAAGAATGATTAGAAAAAGACAGAACTAGAGAAACATTACCATTAGCTTAGATTACATTACATTACATCAATATCTGCATATGATCGCTGCATACAAAACACAACATAAAGGAGGTGGGCTACAGCAGCAGAAGACCTCACAGAGTGCCAAGTATCTAGTTAGTGTATGGCAAAAACTTCTCACCCAAACTTCACAAAGTCATATACACGCTTTCTTTACATATTTTTCTTCTCCTGCTTCAGTTTTTCTCATTGCCAATTTTTTCCTACCGAGGTACCTTGCCTGAAAATTAATTATGCACGTTTTACGGCTGTGAATACTTCTACTACACTAATGCAACAGGCTCATAAATATTCCACAATATCAGTGATTTTAATTTCACACAGAAGTGCCATTGCGACTTTTCTGGTGCACAGATGAGGAAGCACACTTTATAATGTGCCGAGGAGCTGCGTTCATCAGTAAACAAAGCCATGCCGACCATGTTTGTGCCTTTTTACTGAGATATAAAAATCACCTAGAGAAGGAGAAGCTTGGGTGTTCAAAGATAATATGATCTTCTCTCATCTCTGTTAATCTCTGGTCTTCACAAGGAGCCAAACCTGCCGCACTTAACACTTGTGTGCCGGGCTTCCTTCATGAAATATGGATGTGTGTACAGACAGACGGGCACAAATGCTAATCACTGTGCAAGCGTTGTCTGTGCGAGGGCGCGTGGCTGTGTAAATTCCCAGTGTAAGTAGTGTGTATGCAAGCGGGCTGGCCGATGACATGTATGTGTGGATTTCACAGGGCAGGAATTAGATTTGGGTTGTGAGGCGAGAAAAGGGAAGAGATGCATGGAGGAATTTAGCTATGAGGTTCATAAATAGTTTAGCCACCCAGGGCAGATTCATCAAGTACCGTGAGGGATAAATCACACTCCCCCTCCTCCCACTTTCTCCTACCGAATCCCTGCATTCTTCTTTGGGCCTGATGAAAGTAGCGGCCTAGTAATTTGAAGACAAAACACAAGATTTATAGCATGACTTCCAATGTTGTTCACGTTGGAAGTCCTGTCTTCTCAGGTTCAAAATGTACATTTGCAAGGAATCTTAAATCAGATGATTATGAATATTTTTATTTTTATTTACAACTTTTTTTATTACTTTGTGCGGGTTTTTAAATAATTGGATTTGGTGTAGAGAAGACACAGTATACGTTGTCAATTCCCAGAATTAACCCTATAACCTAAAAATGCAAATTAGGTCAAATTTGTATGTATTTTTAAAGGGGTAAAATGTTTTAATCATATACTTATTTTAAATTATTTCCAACACCTAACACTACTAAAATAGAGTCACCCATTTATTGCTTAATCTCACCTTTGCAATTCACTTGAGCTGACTTCACAGAGCAATTCCTCTCCCTGATCCTTCAAAACCTGGACAACCGAATCGATTGTGATGTGCTACCTTGGATCATCCCCTGACGTGACAAATATCCTTGTAGCTCGCCGCAAGCAACAATTTCCCCCAAATTGAAAGGCCCTGAAGCCCTTTAGGTGCTGCTGTTATTTGGCCAGTGTTTTCCCCTCACGGCCGTCCACGAAGGATGAAGCTCCCCATATATCATCTTTGTCTCTTCAGATCGGGCCTAAGTTCCATCACCATAGCAATAGGTGTTTAGCCTACACCCCCAAGAGACATAGCCATTCCGCAGATTGCCTCGAAGAAACAACATGGTGGTGTGTGTGGCGGATGATTGTAGATCTGCGCCTTTGTGGCTTATGCTGATGCCTCCATTTGTTGGTATGAATTATAGATCAGGGTTACCAAGGGATTTATGATGGAGGCTACAGCCTCCCAGTCACACACCTGAGCCTATCCTACTCCAATGTGAGCGTTGAAGCTACAACACATGAAGCCGGGTGACCACGTGTCTCAGCCCCCAAACAGATGAGTCACAGGCTAGAACAGATTTTATTTTACTGCGACTCCTAAGGTGCCATCTTGAATGTCTAATGCATGCAGATAACTCTCAATCCATCAAGCGTTATCTTTCCCCTCTCCTTTTTTCGACTTTCCTGGCCCCTGTGTTTGCGACTCTCGAAACGTTCCCTGGAGATGGCCTCTCTAAAGTGGAAGCCTGTGAGCCCTTTGCTCCTTCATTACTTCATTGCGTATCTCTCGCTCGCCCTGTCTATCTGAGGAGGCCTGCAGTGTTTTTTTATTACTCAACAAGTCAATCTTCATCATGGTTTTCTCTGTGCTCTGATTGGCTAAAGCACACATGCTTATAGACACAAATACCTGGAAGCGTGCTTCCAAGGTCAGGCAGTTCTTTAAGCACATTTATGCAACATTTTATTTTGAATGACCCAAGGAAATTGAGAAATGGTTTGTAAACAGTCTCGCTTTGAATGCATATATTCTTAAACTTTATCTTGAAAATGCAGTTCATTGTTAGTTGCAGCTATCAATATTCCTCTTCTATAGCTGTAGTCTTTAGGGAAGGTAAAGCTCACCACACAAAATAATAAATAAGTTTATTCATATACACACTTGATCCTTTTATTTTATGTATGTGAAAGAGCATCATCATATGGCTTACAGACTCAGCCTGTGAATCAAAGCCTTCATTATGATGCACATATTGCTTTGCGCCTGAGTTACCTGCAGTAAAACACACTGCTCTTTTGTACACTCTCCTCTGGCCTGGTGTGTATTTTTGATAGTGCTGTTATTTTTCTTTCTCTACCTAACAATTACAGAAGCTTTGAATTCTGCTCCTGTGACCAAACGGGTCTCAGGCCTCAAAATGAAAAGTATAGAGTCAAGTCCTTCACTGCACACCTCAATTTGATGTTGAGGGTCTCTAGAGAAAAGTGAGCCGTGGATAGCAGTCTACTCCCAGGAGTGATACTTGTTTAGCATTTAGATTGGCTTGATCAACCACTGGTTTTCCAATATGAGTGTGTGTGTGTTAGTTTTTATCTTGCTGTGCATGTGTGTTAAGTGTTCATAAACTAAGCATGCACAATTGAAAACAATGTTATTTGCAATAGCTACAATGAATATTATGATAACAGTAGGGTTGGCAATATCTAGATTTATATTGTAGTTAAGGCTTTATTAACCATTGACAGTTTAACTTTTATTAAGGATTCAGAGATCTGAACACACTTGGCTGTATCGGAATTTGACTCTTAACCCAGACTAGTCCTGATCTTAGTTTTAATTATCATAACATCATTTCATTTGAGTCCTCAGTTAAGCTATAATTTAATGTCCCTGTGGGGAAATTTCTGCAATTTACCCATCCCTCAATGACACTGGGGCAACCTGTCAGTGAGCGACTGCAGTGAACTGGACTCTTCTCCAGATCTTGAGCCAGTATTTTGTGCAGAATAAATCTAGCTGGAGGATTTTTTTTTTAGATTATTTTCACATTTACCAAAGTCCATGCGATTATTGAAGTACACTGTCTTGCAAAACTGATATTGCATTTGCTGATATTACGATAACAACAAACCAGTGCATTGTACATGAAATCCATAGCAGAACTCTGTGTGCGCTTCAGAGTATCTTCATGGATGTCTGGCTCCACGTTTGCCCGTGGGTGATGAGTCGTAGCTAACAGCTCTTGGTGAGCACCACAGGCCAAGATTGCCAATGAGACTTAGCGAGTCACTGAACCAGGGTCACTCAAAGTTACACATAAATCTTTTAAAGGGAACCCCCGACTGACATTATGGCACTATACAGGAATTTCCAGAAGTGCCCAAGACCCAGACTTAGGAAAAAAAATCTGATGTTAACAGAAACATCACCCGGTATTTTAATTCTAATGAATATTATTTACAGTGTTTACATGTGATTTGGACATTGGATCTAGGACAAACAGACCTATGCCTTGTATTGTTTAATAATAGATGTAGGATTTAAAGGACAGTCAAATAGTCAGGCTGCATTTGAGGAAGTTGGGTCTGAAAAGGTTAATGGGATTCTCAGTGTAACCATTGACACTGAATGGCAAAAATCTTTTTATATCAGACATACTATTCACAAATTCAAACTAATTAGCTTCAAAATAGACGGAACAATTTGCAATGATTGGTTTGTTTTTGTTGTTTAGGAAGAAGTTATTAGTCAGAGAAGATATAATAATGTCAGGAATAGTTAAATAGATTTTGGTTTGATCCTAGAACAATGTAATGTAAATTCACAAAGGTCACAATCTAATGTACTTACTAAGCCTACAAAAATTGAGAGGGTTACATCAGAAATAGCTGCCGGCATAAAAGCTACAACAAATCTTACATTGATCTAAATTATCATCTGGATCCAGGTATTTTTAGTTTAACATTCACCAGTGATGCTGACTGACTTTGTCGCTCAATGTTGGTGTTTTTTAAATTATTATAATTAAATTGATAGCCATACCATTTCAATGGCCTTAACTCAGTATGCTAAAATAATTGCAAATATTTGACATTTACAATATTTGAACTTTAATTATACACACATTAATTGTTGCATCCCTGTTGTGTATTTATTTTTTGGCAGAATGTTCATTGATGCATGTGTGGGGTTGACTGGCACTTCCACTCACCTCTGTTTTACCCTGAGTTCAGCCAGAGTTCACTCACTTCTCTCATCCACTTATTGTGTGGATGTGTGTACGCATGCTTCCTTGCCTCTGGTCTCCCCAAAAGCCACTTACAAAATTATGACTGTGTGCACATAGACGATTTGTGTGTGCTTACAGTGTGTGCATGTGACCAAATGCCCAGCCTCCTACAACTCGAGGGCCCTGAGCTAGCGTTTTATGTCCCATTGTGACATTATGGTTTAAGCTCTATTTCCTTCCATTACACTTGTGAAAGATGTGCGGTGTTGGACTAAACCACATTACCTCGACTGCTTTTAACCAGCTAACTTAACCAAAAAAGCATGCAATCCTTGTGGCATAGGCTAAACACAATGCATTAGATTTGCCCTGTTATATGAGCAACTTTAAATCAGAGTTTGTCTGGGCTACTGCACCATTTAAAAATTGAGCTATTTGTCAAGGTTGTAGTCAACAACCTTTGATTTAATGTTACTGTAGGGACCAGGTGAAGGTCTAAAGTAAAATGACAATTACAGATCACCTATTTTACATAATAGAGAAGTGTCAGATAGTCAGTGTTAAGCATTTGTTTATATATTTCGTATTCCAGTTAACCTTTGGACTACATTATAAAATGTTTTTGATGAGGAAACATGAGTATAACATGGTAGAAAGTCCAAAAACTTGAACCAGCATAAGTCTACTTTAAAACGTTTTAGATTTGACCCAGAACACCCTGGAGGTACCCTGTAGGTAGAGAAAAAGCAAAAGTAATAGATTGTAGTTTGTATGCTTATGTTTATCAGGTCTAAATAATTCAGCTGGTATGCACCTGTTGTTTTGTGTGGGGAGGTAAACAGAGTGTGCCCAAGAGCAAAAAGGACAGAGAGTCAAAGTAGATTTGACAGGCTGTCCTAGGCACTGACGCTACAAATGGCTGCCTGCATGGAAATATCTTCATCATTCCAAACAAATAGGCTGTCAGTCAGTTCTTCCCAAACTGCGCTTGACTGAGTGCCATCTTTCCCTCTCCTCACGTACACTTCCTGCTGATGTCATCACTTCTTTTGTTTCTATTTTAATGCCTTTGCCTTGCTCCACAGTGGGCTCTACAGTACTGTGTGAGCGTGTGCAAATCGTTAATGGGGCTGACGCATGGCCTTTGTTTGAAATATGAAACCGCTCTCAGCTGTATAATATTACAGCAATAGAACAGCAATCAGACGTTAATTGAATCTGGGTTATGACTTTTCTGTGTTCTTACTCAGCTCAGTGTCTCTCCCGCTTCTCCACTCAGTCTTTTTCTTCCCTTCATTCCGCTGCTGCTCTCTCAATGGCAGCCGCATATCCCTAACTAACCTACTTTATTCTCCGAGCTGAATGTCCTTAAAATTTACAGTGGTTCTTGTATAACCTACACGCTATTTTCCAAACTCGGAGCTCATTGACAGGTGATTGAGGTGGGATGTTACTGTTATTGCAGTATCAAGTATTGTATAGATGATTGCAAAGGTATGCCCAAATACTCAAATTATGTGTGCTCAGCATTGAGTTGAAAATAAACTGGTCACAGAGAGTATAAAGTATGCAAAAGTACCAAAGTTTTTTGTACTACAATGGAACATGCTGCAGATCATATCAGGATTACAGTAAATGATTTGGTCATTTTCCTAACATTGTCTAAATGCCCAGACTTTGATCTGTACGATTTTTCACTTCCTCTATTATGCCCATAGTATCCATACAATTTAATGTTAAGTCATTATTAAGTGACATCATTAAGTCAGTTAACATTGTATTTATTATTTATTAAATACAAAATAAAGAATATAAGTCAATTTTTGTTTGAATCAGTTCCTAAAGATTTAATAATTTATGTATTTCATCCATGACAAATGAGGTAAAATGAGGCCCCAGTTCAGCTCAAAACTTTTTTCACTTTTTTGTTGTTAGGCAATGACATGGCATGCAAAAAGCAGTCACATCTCATTAAAAAGCCCAAGGGTAAAATGTCACCATATCCTTTAATGGGGGCTCCTGATTTTCCTATGGAGAAAAATGAATGCATGGATGAATTTGAAGGCCCATGTGTGTGTCTGAATCTAAAGCGTTTAATTTCCTGGTGCTTATACATATGTGAGCTCCATATGAATCCTGACCTGACGAGAATAACAAAGATTAGGAGAATTCATCTATAAGATTAGCTCAGGACACCCGGGGTCAGCTGTTAACATCAGATTTAGCCGTGAATGATTTAATATATTCAGCGAGATCCCTTACAAGCATAGTAATAGCACTTACTATGTGAATAAGTGTGCAGGTGCTCTTCCTCCGTGAAATGGGAGACTATCTATCCAGCCTGACCTTTTCCTTAATTGCTTGGTTCGAGTTCTGTCTCTGCTCATTTAAGGAACAGCAGTCTCCCTGAAATGACTGCTGACTCCCAATTGTCTCTCGTTAAAAAAAGCAGAAAAAAAGCCTTTTTACCTGCCCTAGTGACATAGCTCTGGATTTTTTTTTTTACAATTAAGTCAGAGGTGCAACGGCAGGGAAGACATTGAGCCAGCATCGCCAAGGAGACCACAGTGATTTGCTCTTCACTGTCACTAAGGGTCACGTAGTAAGGAGCAAACCACACCTGCAGAGCACTTACTGTCCCCTCTGTGGAAATGTTTCATCCTTTTCTCAAAAACAGATACTGAAGTTTTAATAAGTTCTGGGATGTATGGTAGCCTGTTTGGAACATCTCACAAAAACAGACTAGATTAAATAGAAAGATTAGACTAGATACTATTCCACCTATTTTTGTCATTATATAAATTATAGAAACATTTGTGAATGTAGTAATGTAGTTTATATTGTATAAAAATTATTTATTCTATAAAAATAGCTGTTAAGGTAAATAATTCAGCTGGTAAAAAGTAAAGGTAGTTTAATAGTAAATGCCCATTTACAGCTCCATAGAATACACTAATCATTTCTTTCTTTAGTAATTCCCTTTGCCGACTGCTAAATGCTGTATCCAGACTGTGATGATGTCTAAATATTTTTTAAATGATCTTTCCTGAAATTGTAATAATTTCTTTTGGGCCATCTTCCTGGTACCAGTGTGCTGCTAACTGTAAGAAATACCATTGTTTTAAAAGGTGCCTCTAGGTAAATCTAATGTACTGCAAGAGAAATAACCCAGCCAGCATTAGTCAACTGTTACTCGAAGTGGAAACCCATAAAATCCACAAATAGCTGTGATTTCCGCTAGGCAAATGCTCCACTGCTTTTAAAGTGTAGACATGCTGTGCCTCTTTGACTGAAGGGCCACATCACCCACACAGCTTAGTGAAGAGTTTATCCAGAGCTAGCCTGATTACCGACGCCAGAGGCGGAAGGTTATGTAATTGTCACCGATGGTTTGCATGTTTGCGTGCGTGTTTGTTAGCAGGATTACGCAAAAACTACTGCACGGACTTGGATGTAACTTTCAGGGAAGGTCATTTCTAGTTTGAGAAAGAAGAGATTAAAATTGGGTAAATCTGTGATGAATATTAATCAAGTAATTAATTAATTAAGCTTAAACCTGAGAATGCAATAACTCCAAAAGTTCTTGCCAGATCTTTTTCCAACTTTCTGGACAGTTACATATAATGAAGACACTTACATGTGTTGACTTTTGTACTTCTATGACAAATAATAATTAATTAAATAATTATAATTGCTTGGAGCAATTTGATTCATTAATCCTGCAATAACTCCAAAAGTTTTTGCCAGATCATTTTCAAACTTTCTGGACAGTTACATATGATGAAGACGCTGAACTAGATTGAGGTTGGTACTTCTGCAATGAACAATAATTGATTAATTAACAAATGAATGATTTTGAGAATTTTATTGGAGCCATTTATCCTAGTGAACATTAACCATATCATGAGGTTTGGCACAATGATCTGGGCTAGGGTCTATTTAATGTAAATATGCAAATTATCATGGTCGAACAAAGAGTGCCTCTATAGCGCCCCCATGTTTTGGACCCCTATGGGACTCTAGCAGTGGCGGCTCCAG
>JAVQKG010423352.1:0-10455 GCA_036025885.1 Hypseleotris bucephala | reverse complement strand
GCTATTAAGCAAAGTACACCTTAAAAGTACACTGTTAAATGCAACAGCCCATTGAACACAACTTTGAATGTATTTGTTACTTTACTTGAAACCAAAAGCTATATTTTAAGGTAATCACGTTCCTCTTTTTTTTTTTCAGGATTAAAATGTGAGCATTATCAGTAAGTTGTATCAGTAAGTGTATGAATGTTGTGTGTGGTGGTGTACCTGTCATGTGTGAGTTGAGGGAGTGGATCATTAGAGGGTGATGGACTGGCCTCATGAACTGGGACGGAGCTGCCATATGGTTCACATGCTCCACAGGGGCTGTATGGTGGAGCACACTGATCTGTAAAAGTACATGTATCCATTAGGCTTCACTTTATAATGTAAGAAAAAGATGATCTTAAATATCCATATAGTGATTATTAACTATTATGAAAGAAGGTAAGAAAGCAAACTTGATTTGCCAATGAATGTAAATATATTTTGCAAATGGAACATTCACACCAGAAAAGTATTGTGTCCCCTTGACTAACCTTGGCAGTATCTTGAAATGGTACGCAATAAAAAAAATACAACCTCGATTCAAACAGTCATCAAATCCAGTTTGTTTTCTTTTACCATTTTCATTCATTTTTTTGACTTTTTAAAATCCAAATTCAACCAAAGCAATATTATTTTTTATCTATCACCTTGCTAACTCTCAATCCAACAAACCAACAGACACCAACAAAACCTGATTGAGGTAATGACAAGAGCAGTTACACAGTCCTACTCTATATGCAAACAGCAGAAGGACACTGACCTCCAGGTTGAACTCATTGCTGGTGTATCGTCCGTTAAGTTCAGAACATGTGACTCTGAACTTTCTCTCGCTCAAAGAGACCGGTCTCCAGTTTCTGTAGCGGATTTGTCTTAGTGCCTGCTCGTAGTGCACCATAGAGTCCACCCCTGCAAAACCCCAAAAGACAAAACACATCCATTCTGAGTTAGAAGTTATAGGAGTTTTGACAGGACCTTTATAGCTGTCCCCGTCTATAGAGAATGAGCGTCCCGGTTAAGGCTATTGATTTCGGTTTCAAAGGCCAGATGCCACACTGACTGTTAGCCTGTCATCGCGGCAGGTGCTCACTTGACTTGCTCCTACCATATATTGATAGCCCAGAAGTGGAGTTGGTGGCGTCCAGGTGTTTTCCTAACAATGCGCTGTGATGAATCTCCAGACTTTCTCGTTCAGGGTTTAATTCGTCACCGATTAGTAGTACGTCACAGTAGTCGAGGTTATGCATGAGCTCCATCACACCTGGTCTGTGCACTGCATGGACACAACCACAAACATTAATTATTAGAAAGAGCAGGAAAATACAGGGCTTAAGGTAGTATATGTTATTATTAGGATTGTTTTATACCAATTGGGTTTGGTATGAAACAATCTATGTTATGAATTTCTCACCTACTTAAAACACAGCCAAATACATTACACACTAACATCTTCATACATAGGCAAGATAGGCTTTTTGTCAATTGTTCTGCACATCAACATTTAAATCAGGTGAGAATTGGACTGCCATCTTATATTTTGTGGACAAGCTGCTCCTCACTGTCACCACAGAAGGTTAATGCTTTCAATTTATATTCCACTTTTTTATTTGCCTAAGTGTACCCCTTGAGAACTGCAATGAGAACTTATTTTATTTTATCAGTTGTAACTGGATTGTTTGTTTACTCAGAAAACGTAACTGGCAAATTAGCCACAAATACAATACATTGTTGCTAACATCACACCCATAAGCATTCACATTTGAATAAATGTGTTAACTAGTGTAGTGAGCCATGGTTTAGTCTATATATAGATCATGTGGCCCATATTCAGAGCTAACAATGCTCACCTCAGCGTCGTAAGGGGTTTACAACAATTTGTCAATAAAAAAGAACAAAAAAACAAAAACCTTTGAAAAATAATTTTCAAATCACCCACCCCTAGTTGCCATTATCTCAATTTGTATGATGCTGATTGAACATGAAGACTTCTCAAAAGCGTGTGCAGTGTCCTCACTTACATCCGCTTAGACTGTCCCCTCTGATCACAGTGCTGGTGATGTGCACCTCTTTGAAGGGTGCCACCCCGAGCGGTGCCCGCAGATCACTGGCTGGTCGCACGAGGCGGTTCGAGCCGGAAATGGTGATTCGCGGTTCACTGGGCGCCATCACCATGACAACAGCTTTCACATCTGGGATGGAGAGGCATGTTTCCTCACCAAAACACCTAAAATAAAACAGTAAAAGTAAGTGAAGTGTCTAATAGTAAATGGATGTAAGGTTGACAAATCATATCTATACTGAAACTAAAAAGCACTTGGCAAGTGCAGGCCTCCGCCTCCAGGATCCAGACCCTTATCCGGCTCACTCCCAACTGTTCCTTGTGTCATTTCTGATCTTCATTGACACAGACATGCACACACACTCAAACGCAATCGAAAACATTAACAAAAAATGTAACAGTCACACAAAAAAATCTTTCGTTGTCTCAGTTTTCTTCAATAGAGAGTGAGTCTGAGTTCTGTGTATTCTGAGTCATCTTTGACAAATGACTTCTCCTGTTGCTAGGGTTCTATTGTAAATAATTTATTATTAGCATTATGCTTTTCTTCTTTAAGGTGTGACCTTAAAACTGCTTCTAAAGACTTAATATTGGGCTGGATGGATAATTTAAGTATAAATTAGGGTTAAACATGTCTATCTTATGAATGGGCTGTTTTCATTTGGGAATATTTACCGATGCGAGGAGGTCATGTAAGATTACGCAAAGACTACTGCACAGATTTAAATGAAATTTTCAGGGAAGGTCAGGAGTGACACAAAGAAGAAGTGATTAGATGTTGGGAGTGATTGGGATTACAGTTTGGATGTAGGATTTTTTTAAAGAATATCCTACTCTCAGCCCTGCTGCTGCTCTCTGTTGTCAGAGAACATCTCCTCAACCCCTCCCTCATTGTAAAGTCTGACACGTATCTTCTGTTGACTTTACTACAAATATGTAGACAACACAGCACTAGGAGAGGACAGACCTCCACCAAAGCAGCTCAAAAAAGTAAGAAAAGTCACCAAGACTGAACCCCACTCTGTACTACTGCTACATTACAGACCTACACCACATATCGTCTGTATGTGGTTAATATACATTGTCACTATTTGATAGAATCTCAATTCAACCATTTATAAAAAAAAAATGCTTTTACATATGGAAATTCCACAAAACCATTTCAATTCAATTCAATTAAAAAAAACTTTATTTGTTTCGTAAGGGCAATTAAAATAGGCACGTAGAGCAGTTTACAACAGAGTAGCAGCAGTTTGTGCAAATAACAAGTTTATATTTCAAAGGTTTTTGTTTTTTTGTTCTTTTTACATGTTCATAGGGGAAATTGGATGTCCTGTCCTTTCTAATTATTTATTTAATTTCTATTTCAAGCAAAGAAATGTAACCTCAGGGAAAGAGTACATCTATTTTTGTACAGCAGATGCAGAAAAATAAAGAAATATAAAGTGAAGAATGTTCAAATAATTATAGAATAATATGGTACTAGGGGGACCAGAAATGAGAAGACAGGCCATATAAGATGTTTTGGAGTTAATGTCAGAGAGGCCAGATTAAGATGGTCAGGATATAGAGGAGGCATAGTGCCAAGCAGTGTGTCTAGAGGAAGACCAAAGATTAGATTTAAGGATGTAGTAAAAGAGGGCATTGCTGTGAGGGAGGGTGAGGAGAATATACTGTGTATTGTTCGATAAGTAAAATTGGCCAAAAGGAAAAAAGATCAGGGCACAATTTGAGGTGTATTATTCAGTCTGAGTACATAAGCATAGTAAATAAATGTAACTTACTGTACTGTAGTAGTGATGCCTAGTTTTCTGATGCCCGGTGTGGGAAACTGCCTTGAGTTGATGTAGGACACTTTAGTCATGGCTGTGTTGATGCTGTCCAGATCCTCCCCTTCCACCACCAGCACTGACTGAGCTGGATTAAAGTGAAACTAAAATCCAGGAAAAATAAATAAATAAAGTGGCTGTAAAACTTGTGGCATATTTCTTCATTTTTTGCATTTATTTAAAACCCAAAACCCGTGTGAGTGATTTTTGCACACCTTGATGTCCTTAGCCAGACTTTCCAGGGAGTTGATATCAAGGCCCTCTTTGCAGGCCTGCAGACAGGAGATAACCTTCTGCGTCTCAATGCGGCCGGGGCGGATTGTCAGACCTGACAGGCTGCCGTGGAAATACTGGGTGAAACGAGGGGTCGCTACCTCTCCACCTGACGGGAAGGACGAGAGGAGAGATAAGATGGGGTTAAGAAAAGTAGCAAAAAGACAATCGCAAGGCTGCAAAAAGAGAAAGAAATATTGTTAATACACAATAAAATGCAGTACGTGTTGTAATAATCTTGTACAGTATGGTCACAATTTATATAAACCATGCAAAAATGTGATCACAGCAAATCTTCTGGCTCATGGTGCGCAGTGTTTTGCATATTCAGTTTTTCATGTCAAATGCCCTTGAGAAAATCCTCATCATTTATCTAGACTGGGGCAAATAATATACCTGCTTGTTTTATTTTATACACCTGTGGCCACAATGGGACCATTGTGGCTACAGGTGTTTAAAATATGAACTAGTTTATTAACACCCTCATTGTTTATCTCTCATCCTCATAAATGAACCATATTTGCTGTCATTGAGTGTCTGCCATCTCACAGGCTCTTGTCTTGTCAGATTGCATCCAACTCTGCAGTGAGTGGATGTTTTACTGGTACATAGTGTACACTGTGTAGACTGGGCTTGAGGGAATGCTCAGCAGTAGCAGCAGATATCTTTGTGAGCAGCAGCAGGCCTCTTGCCGCTGGAGGCATGTGTTTCTCTGTCTGTGAATCACACCAGGAGAAAAGACACCACACTGTCACAAACACTCTCAACTACTGCCGTCAGCACACCGCCACAGGAAACAGGGAAACTATTCAGATCTACAAGATTTGTGATATAGTGATACAGAGACTAATGTTGGAGTCACCATTGGGAGATTTTATCATTGTTATTTGTAGGACCAATACTCTTTGAATGTAAAATCCAGCCACAAGGATAAATAGAAGAAAAGGGTTGTGTCAAAAAAAGCTGAACATAGATTTTACCAAAGTTTTGTTACATTCACGCTAACATTTTACATTAAGTACCCAAGGCCAGTAAACTGGTCGGAGAAAGAATTGAACAACCATCCAATAACGTTACAATGTTATGTTGAAATACAAATGAAACTAACAAAAGACATACTGACATTTGATTGGAACCACATCAACACACTCTTTGTGGTGGTTAGTAATCTCTCAATGCTTACAATAGTTGAGTTATAGTGCATTTAATACTAGCTCAGGCCTAAAAGCAGTAGTAAGTCAAAGGCATTTCTTTTTATTTTTGTCCCTAATAGCACAGCCTTCTTCTGCTGTCTCTTTTTTTCCAGTGCCATCTCTGCGACAAATGCAGTGTTGAAAGCTTTTCATCAAGGGAAGGTCTTTGTGTTAGAGAACAGATATTTTTGGACTGCCAGTGTCTAGACGGCCCCTTGTTTTTCTACTTATAAGACACATGAATAAAAGGTAAGTGGGCAAGGCGAGAGGACTCATAAGAATGTGTTAAGTGGAAGATTTGGCTAATTGAAAAAGTGATTAGATGGATCATGCACTTCTTTGTGTGATGCGAGAGTCTTAAGACAGCGATGGGAGCTGAAGATAGCAATTTATGCTGGTAGAGAGATGGTTGAGAAAGTTAAATGACGGTGGTGGAACAGCAAAAGGAATAAAAGTCTTTATCAAAGTTCAATCTTTTTTTAAATAAATAACCAGTGGCCTCTTTATTAGATACTGACGTTTGCATCGGGTAATTAAACTGACTTTGAACAGGAAACAATATTATGTCAGGTTTCCAGAAAATGGTAGAAAATAGATAGAAAAATCCAGTAAGTGGCAGTTCTGTGGGTGAAAATTCTACCTTGATCCCAAATATTAACTGGTTTGACATACAGCTGTAATAGAAAGGCAACATACCAGAAGCACCACACCAGGTCTACCCAATGTGACCAGTGAATGTCTCTAGTTGTAGCTTATAACCTTGTGAGTCCTGCAGTGAACTTAAACAAGCACATCTTTGAAAAGGTTCACATTTTCACTATAATTCTTTACTTACTGTACCGTTTGTCAGAACGAAACATTATTACTCTGTGAAATCTACAGAAAATTACTTTGTGTACATTCGCAATAGGACTTTTTGGGGCTTTTTCTTTCTTTCTTTCATTCTCTGTTAACCTTGTATTGTGCCTCTGGGGCATTCAGAATAGTTTGAATGACTTCCCTCTCCACGTGTTTCGTCATTATGTTGTTGATTGTGGGGTAAAGGAGGGTGCCGAAATGAGGGACTCTGAAAGGCAATCTCGCCCGCTAATGGCCTGCAAAGTTATCAGTTGCGGCTTAGTGAAGCTTAAAGCGGCTTCATTGGGATGTAATAGCTGGCAAACTTGTCCGCCATTCACTCGAGCTAAATCCTTCCTTCAGGCCTTTCTTTCACAATCACACGACGTTCACAGAAAGAGGCGGAAAAGGACGCCGTGTGAAGCTGGTGCACACAAAAGAGTGACGAAAATCGCAATCAGGCACATAACCATGATGCTGAAAAGAAATGTACAGAGAAATATAAAAGGCTTAGCATATGAAGCATTGCATGAGTGTTTTGGACAAGCTGTTGTACAGTAATATAACTTTTCATTTAAAAACGGGGGCTGTGAAAAGCTGCTATTGGTAACGCTAAGCTTGCATATAATTTTGGTATTATATCAAGTTTTATGTAAAATAATGAAAGGCCATGACTTTTCCTACAATCCAGTGGATTCAAGGCAACCGCATGTGCAAAATAAAATACTGCTGTTCTTGACACATGTATTCTTATCAACTTGAGTGTTCTTATTTTTTTCTATTGCACCATAATATTTCATAGATTGAATAATTGCTGTTGTGGAGAAACAGATAACTAGTAGAAAATAAAAGCAAACCATCATATATTTGCCAATGTATTAATATATTATTACATTGGCAAATGTTTCACAAGGTAATTTTCTTTTAATTCTTTTTTGTTTTGTTTGCAGACAGACTAGAACCTATGGGAGAAGGGCAGATCATAGAATCACAGTACACCTGCTAAACATTTTTAATCAATTAGTGATTAGTTTATATTGTTTTGACATGAAAAATTCAAATGTTAGTTTTGGAGATGCATCCATGTTTAGTTTACATGAGCCTTATTTGATTTCCTGACAGTACATTAAATTACTGCTTGCGAATGTCATGCTGTTTCATGTCATCCCTGAGACTAATACAACTGTAACATCAAGCCCAAGCCCAGTTCTGACATGTGTACGCTCTCTGTCAGCCCTCATTACCGCAAAGACACTGTGAAGGCGCACAAACAGACAAACCTTGCCAGCAGGCGCCCACTGTTAGCTGCGTGTCGATCTTTGAAGCGTGGATCGGCCAGTCATCTGTCACCAGGTAGGGTTCAAAGGTCACACCGTCCACAAACAGCGTCACTGCCGGGAACTCCACGTTGATCACATAGTAGTGCCATTCCTTGTCACAAATCTGCAGAAAAACCACCGGGGAGGGACTCGTCATAGCTTTGTGGCCACATTTCAAATGAAAATATATTCATGGGTAATAGAAAATAGGACAGCAAGAAAAAAATACATTATTCCCTCAACGACTTGTTTTTGTTTTGTTTTTTTTTCTGCATTTTTCCCAAGGAGGCTTATGTTTACAGAGATATAAAGAGTATGTTTACAATCAAGAAGCAGGGAGACGCGTCCTCACCTTACTTCAAGTGAAAAAGATGCAACAAAGTCCTCCAGTCGTCTCGTGATTTGCTCTGTGCCTTCAAATAACTAACAGTAATGAGGCTCCTTCTAATGAGGTGTTCATTAGTAGAAGAAGAATGACACACACTTCCTGTCACTCGTCAAATATAGGCTTTGATGCACACGGCAACAAGCATGTCCTGCCTCTACCATAAGCACACCAAGAAAGACCATAAAGCACCAGGGTTTCAAACATCATCACCCATTTAAATCAATGTCTAATTAACTGGATTTGAGAAGATGTAGACGCGTTGTTGTTTCATTAAAAAATACATCCGCTGTTTGATCAGATCATTGACCCAAGCAAGTTTCTTAAGCCTACCCAACCTTTCTAGGATGTGTGTTCATAGAATTTGTTCAATACTGTATATCACTTTAAAACCACTGGCTGAATTATTTAATTCTTTCATTGTAGCGCATCTTATATAACACACAAAACCACATTGATGGCTTTGTACCACACACCAACCATTAAGTGAACATAATGGGGTTAAGGCCTGTGTCAAAGCCTTCTGTATTCTCTGGGGATGTTTTGATTTTTTGCACCGACTGTCATCCTATGAGTGTGAAGAGACAGAAATTCCCACAGGATATCCCAGTCTGTAAACACCCTCCCCAACTCACTCGCTCCTCTGCAGCAGGTACTTGTACAGCTCGCAGTACAAGTCTCTTCTTTCACACCACCAAAGTTTTTCTCTATTCCCACAAGTACACACATTTTTAAGTACTTGTGTTGATAATAGCCATAATAATGATGCTTTGATTGTGTTTAATTGTGTACTTGACTAGAGAGAGTACAACTGTAGTGCCCTGTTGGGTTAATGGCCAATTAACAGGCCTATATTATGTTTGTAGTCATAATGCACTCACAATTATGTTGATGTAAAGATCAGTAGTTCAACAGCTGGGCAATTGAAACAGCAAAAGCTTGAGTACATGTATTTTCTTTTATTATTAAAGCCATACAAAACCAATCATTTATTTTAATTAGCCTCAAAGTAAGTAGCTTCTTGAAATACAGTAACATACAATGTACAAGTTAAAGGCCAGCAACACTTCCACTGAAGAAATTAAACCATGCAAACTATCATCTCATGACTATACGTTATTCAACAAAATAAGTTATAAAATCTAACTAAGATTTGTGTATGACTAGACTGCTCGCATTTGTATTTTCTTCAAAGTTTTGTAAATGTGTACTTTGTTTGTCAATACCAGATGACATAACTGCAGTATATTTCTTAAGACATATTTATAGTCCTCCAACCTTGGAGGGAGCTGTCCCTCCACAACAATCAAAAGATGTTCTAAAAGACTATTTTGAAAAGAAAGTTTAGTTCAGTCTGAACAAAGAGCTATTTTAACAGTCGATTATTAATCACAATTAATCCGATTAGTTGTTTCAGCCCTACTTTACACCAATGCAAATAAAATGGAAAGCTTCACGTATTGCACAAAACTATTATTCATTCACATCATCATAAAATAATTTATGAATTGCTGAGATATTTTACGTTTTCGTAAAATAACTAAAACGTTTGACATTTTAGTAAGTCAAATAGAATAAAATAAGCAATTTAAAGAAATAGAGTTAGATGCATATCTAGTGTTAGCCTTCTCTTTTTATTCACACACTGTCACGTTTTTTATTTGGTTTGAACAATGAAAACTGTATTCCACATGGCTTAATTTCCAGTACGACAATGTAGCAAACTGACATATACAAGTTGCACTGTTTCTCCTTGACAGAGCTGTTAGTTGTTCGTATTCTTCCTCAAATTGTCATTGACCGTAATGACTGATGACGTGCTTCTTGCCAAACTCAACAACAGAAAAATATGCCTAGTATTTTTTTGTTTGGAAACACAAAGAACCGCTGTGAATATAAATCTCATAATCACTCTTTTTCAAATGGAAACGAAAGCACAGGGACATCAGTCAATAGCACGGATGGATGGTTCCTTTGATAAAAAATAGAAAAAGGGTCATGTTAAAAATCAGTTAATTTTGCTGTAGTCCTGATTTTGATGTTTGCTTTTTAGATTTAACACAAGTAGAGACACACATATCATTAGCAGAGCTCTTTCTGGCGCCACCGAGGTATGTTGTCTGAAAGCACATTAGTCGGAGGAAGCTAGAAAGTGTCTCTGCGTTGGCATAACAAGACAATGAATGCACAAATACAGTAATGAGCTGGCTTGTAGGGACACTTAGGACCAGTTTTAGTCTATTCTTATTTACAAAGAAAACAAATAGTGTCTTTTGGTGGTCAAGCTGTAACCACACTGGATTATAAACCTTCAAAATACTTCTACAGGGTTTTAACCATATATTTCACAATGTTCAAGAAAACAATACAACTAATCATTTAATGTGATAATTTACAGTAAAGCTGAATGAGTATTTTAGTATCTTCTTGACCTCTACATTGCAATGCTACAAAAAATCTCAATCAAAATTCTGAACTGAGGTAAATAAAAATCAAATCATTCTGACTTAGGGCTATTACAGATATTTCTTGAAAC
>JAVQKG010423033.1:0-11416 GCA_036025885.1 Hypseleotris bucephala | reverse complement strand
GCTATCTGGTTGCTATGCAGACTTAGAGTTAGCGAGAGGTGAGAAAGGAGCTAGGGGCGGGGCTTAGGTTTGAAACTCAACTGTCTCTCTCTCTCTTAGCTCTGAAAAGACAATCAGGTATCGGAACTTTAATTTCAATATATCAATACAGCAGCCTGCAATATCAATACAGTATCACCAAAATCACAATATATTGGAAAATCGATATTTTGTCCCACCCCCGGTCACAATCCAATGTAGTTAGTGCCGAAGTGGTTAGTAAAGCAGGTGGACTATTGGTGTTTTAATCCATTTATAGCCATTGGTGGTAAAACAATCACTGGTTTAGTAAATGGCCAAAAACAGCAAATCACAGAATGTCTTTGTGTCCCGCCAGCAACCCACAAGGAACAGCCTAATCCCGAGAGTTCGCTGGCATAGGCAATCGTCACCACTAATTGTTGTCAAACTGCACTACAACAAAATACTCTGTTTTTCCAAAGCTGGGTTAAAATGAGGAGAAAGAAGCGATGTCCAAAAATGTGCACAATGAAACGCCTTGTGACACTGGCATAAGAGGAGTGTGTGCCTATCGCGGCTGCATGAAACATCAAAGCCCCATAAAGCAGCTGACAGAACAGCTGACAGCTTAAACTTTTATAGGCACCGCTACATCAGCAGCAGCAAACACAGGCTGGGCTAAACCTCTGCATCATCACAGAGATAAAGTGGGGTAAATTAGACTAAATAGTTAACTAGCAAATGGTCGACCTTTTTGAAGTAGTTAAAGCTAGCAGGGGCGATAAGGCAATGAAAATGATATGAAGTGATATGAAGTTATGGCGATCTGCTAATCTGGGAAGATGGTTGAAACATTTTAGTTTTTAGTTTTTTTATTTAGATTTTTTTTTTCTTTTAGGTTTGTTTTTTTTATTAGATTGTTTAGTGTTTCTTGTCTTATTTGAAACCATCATGTTTTGTTTTACCATATCAACCCGAAAGCTAACAACTTCTAAAACGCAAATGCAAACAAACACATCAGAAAAGAACATCTGACAACTTAAAACTTTTATAGGCACACGCGCGGGCTTAGCAACAGCCGTAGTACAACTTGGCCGGGCTAACCCTCTGCTATCATCAGAGAGGGAATTGGGGTAAAATTAGGCTAAACTGTGACTGAAATCCAGCCACTTTGGGCCAGTTGGCGTAATGAGAGGCTATTGCACTGAAGTGACACTCATCTCTGATAAACAGTCATCTTCCATCAGTCTGTACTTGAGGAGAGAGTCAACTGAATGGAGCTGGCCCAAAACGCAGCTAAATCTGGGCTGGATTTGGGCCATGTTTGCAAAGCAGAATCGGTTCAGGCAGCTTGAAACTCTGTAAAATGATAACAAAGTTTTTATATGCAAATGTTGGACTCGGTGCATGAAATATTCAGAGACATAAAAACAGCAGAAGAGAGTGGGCTCACAGCAGGCAGCAGCACACAGCAGTCTATACAGGAAGAGCTCCATTGTTTGCCCAAGGATCATTTGAGTTCTCAATACTCAAAATTAAAACTTTCACTTCTGAGTGGTCTCTAGTTTCCTAAAATTAAAATGTTAGTTTAACAAAATGCTTTATCTCACACTGTTGTATGATGAAAAGTAGGCAATCTGCTATAAATATTAGTTTAATTTAGTCGCTCCCCTGGCCTCTACAACAAAATCAGACCAGACTCTATGGGTTAGCACTTTGACCAGTAGAAGTAAATTTACTTAAGTCCTTCCCCTGGCCTCTACAGACTATGGACATCCTACTTTACATCACAGGATTGCAAATTTTAAGCATTTTTATTTTAAACATTACCTCTACAAAACACCTTTAAGCTAGTACTTTACTTATTATTATGTGACATACTGATAGGCCTTGCCAACTACAGGAATCCAACAAGAATGAGGAAACTATGCAAAATTCTAGTTAATAGGGAAATGTGCCAGTATGATTTCAAAAGCCATACAGCATCACCAGATAAAAAGTGCATAACAAATTTCAACATTGCAAAACAGAATTTCATTGATGCATCCTTTCAGCATTGCCTGCTAAATGAATGAAAATGCATTGCAAAGCCTATGTGTTGCAATCGGCTGTTGAATCATTGTTATGACTTGAACATGCCACCTACTACTGCTACTACTTATTACCGCAGCTTTAGCTAAACATTAATAAAAGTTTGTTTTGGTTTCAACAAGATCCTGTGCAGACCTCAAATACAAATTCCTGCTGTGACATTGCCGTGTGTGTAGTGTCCCGTCTGGGGCTATGAATCACTTGAATGTTTATGTTTATATGCATATATCCATGACAAATGTTGGAGAATTTAGTAAAGTGTCAGTCTGGTCTGCAGGCCTGTTATATAAGCTATTCTTTTGCTTGGATATTTGAGGTTTTGTAGGTGAACTGAGGAGCTGGAAAAAAGGAGACAGAAGTCAGCAAAGAGAGAATTATATCGGTCCAAACCGACAGCAGACTTTCAAACATCCTGTCCACTCAAATACTAACAACTCACTCAATTTAGAAGAAGGCTAAAAATAACTATCGTCTGCTGAATATTTGAAGAGACTATGTGGTTGTGTAAATAGTTTCTACATAATGAATATCTCCATTCATTATCTGCTGCTAATGTGACTCATTGTTTAAGGCTGGAATGACAGTGTATTTATAACTGCTGAATTAGAAAGAAATTTATCTGGATGGACCCCTGTGGAGACCAGCTCACTTCTTGACCCAATTCTTGCAGGCTATTTTGCAAGCTAATAGTAAATTGTATACCATTTTAAACCAGTTACATGGTGGAGACATTGCATTTCAGGGTAAAATGTGTGGATTGCAAAATGTAAAAATGATGACAACATATCTTAACACTCCTCTTTTGTAAAGTGTTGTAAAAATGTCAGAGATAAACGGTTAGCTACTTGGTGAATCTATAGTGAATGTAACAGGCTAGCCTAAACCTCAACTTGTAAAATTTCACCACTGCTAATCACAAACAACATTTAATCAAAATTAAATATAGTTTTGTGTAGTCCTTTTGTTCTCTTCAATATAGAAGGCTAATCCATCAATTTGGTTCATGGCAAGCAAATTAGCCATGTACAATGTTTCAACCATAGCTAAGTAGGCTAAAAAAGTCAACAGCTTTTTATGGTAGAAATGGCAAAAACTAGAGAACATACAAGTCTTCCTGTTAAAGAATGATAACAGATTTTTTTTTACTTTTTTTAATCTGCACAGCTCTGTTTATGACCATAGTAGTTACTCAAAAGCTGCTAATGCTAATCAAACAGTGCGCTCTTTAGCCCTCGCTGACAGCACACAGACACTTCACTGTCGGGACCACGCTAATCTGTCGGCATGACAACTGGAGTGGAATATTCGCTTGGCCTAGAAAATACGGCTATGAAGAAAAGATGAATGAGCAGCGAGATACAAATAAAAAACAGACGCATAATCCAGCCGGCGTGGTAATTACAGACTCCAGTGTCTTTGCCACAATGCTTCATAATGCCACATCTTATTCGCTGCTCGTCAATCCTCTCTCGAAGCGTATTAGTTGTGTGTACGGGTCCATGTGATTGTACTTACTGTAAGGATGGCCTCATCGCCTGGAAGGCAGACAGCAGGCTCCCCAGACCGTAAAGAATGTTTACATTTGATGCATCTACTGTAGCCGACATGATTTACTCCCTTTGGGGCTAATGTTGTTCCCTTTTCTTTTCGAACTGTTAATCAAGCTTAATAACTATAAAAGGTCATCTGGGACTGCCTCAGAGATTGAATACTGTATAATTTTACTTGAGTAAATAAGTCCCTTTCGGCTCATGTTTTCTTTCACCCATCATGACGTGCTCAACATGGTTACATTTAGGTGTAGTCCAAAAGTGTCCTAAAATAACAAAATGTTGGGGAAAAACTGAAAATACTTAGAATGGACTTTCTGAACCTGTTCTATAATGTAAAGTAGTTAATCTGTAGACTGTAGAGGTAATGAGGAGGGACTTCAGCAAAACTCAAATACTATTGGCCAAAGTAGTATCCCAACAATTTTAATGTGATGTTGTCAGGGGAGTGTCTTAAGTAAAATAACAATTATGATAGATTACCTACTTTACATCATAGAACAGAGTCAGATAAAGCATTTTACAATTTTTCTCACAATTTCTTATCATAGAAAACTCACAATCTAGACCTCTAAGCTTTAAACTGAAAATGTGGTAATCCCTGGAGAAAAAAAGCATTGGGCAATCCTCATATACCATAAAAGGTTTGAATCTTGAGTGACATCAAGTATTCTAAAGTTCAATGTTTGGCTAGCATGCAAATATTGAAAGTGTTGGATGGAAAGTCATAGCTTGTGGATTAGCATTTAGTTCAAGTGGTCGTGTAAGAACATTTTTGAAATTCTTGCTGTGGTTTTGATCCCCATGTTCAGGATTTAAAACATGTTTTCAAGCCAGAGGAACAGATGGTAAATCTGACTTCCACGCACTTTGATTTCTAGACTACATCCAGTGAAAAATGTTGCAGAAGCTATCTGAACAAAATGACAAACACCACCTAAACACAGAGAAAACTATAGACTATGTTTTAAGAAGCCAGTTGCATTACTACCAAGCGCTACATGAACTGAAAGCCAATTATTTTTTCTTAGCATTCTAATTAGCAATTAGCAGAATTTGAACCAGGTGATTTGAACCATGCCACCTGATGTATAGAGCGAATTTACAGACAAAGAAGTTTTTCAACCTAAATTGCAAAATGTAGTATATGTTTTTTGTACAGTTTTGGTGCATTTGCTTACCAGTGTGAGTTGTTCTATCAGCAAATGTTTTAGATTCTGTATACTCCAGTTAATGAATATTCAATTACTAAATTAGTTGACAATTATTTAAAAAATTAATTAGCCACAATTAATCCAATTAATTGTTTCAGCCAGCAGCATGTCACTCCTAGGCTACCATAGCTATTCAAAAGCTGTGGGAGCATAGGGTGTGGTTGTCCAGTCTTTAACATAACCAGATGTCCCCATAAAACCAATGACAGCATGTAGTCTATATGAGAACAACAATAAGTAGTGAAAACATATATAGGTATAATGTATGACTCAACATCAACGTCTGCCCCTGTTTGACCCGGCTTGGTCTCTTTCACTGAGACAGAAAACAGAAAATATCAGTCTGGATTTAGACTTCAGATGGTCCTTTCTGTCGCTGGATAGTCCCTCAAATCCTCTGACATAACAGTGGAGACAACACATGGCATTAGATCCTGATGAGTTTGTCTGTAGCCGGCCCACAACAAATGCACTAATCTGTCGTGAACTCACTCGGCACAACTACTGCTCAAAAAGATAACTTTGCAGGTAGAGCTCAGAATTATCATGTTTTTGTAGCTTTTGTAGTCTCTATATAAGTTCCCTAAAATTAAAAATGGTTAGATATTTAAAAATGCGTTATCTGACTCTGTTCTATGATGTAAAGTAGATAATCTGTCATAATTATTATTTAAATTTAGTCTCTCCCTTGGCCTCTACAGCAACATCAAATTAGAGTTTGTGGGAGTTGACCAATAGCAGTCAAGTTTTAATTTAGTTCCTCCCCTGACCTCTACAGACAAAATACCATACATCATAGAACACGCTTAGATAGTCAAATTAAAGCATTTTCTATTTACTATTATTTTCAATGTTTTCTTATTTTAGGAAACTAATGGACTACACCTTTAAAATCTGGTGGTACCGTTACATAGCCGACATTCCTGTCTCGTTCATTATTCGTGGGAATCTTGATGTGGGCTTAAAGAGTATCATCCCAGGTCTGGAGCCTTGGGGGGAGCTGTGTGCTACTGTAAACATTAAAGAGGAATCAAACTCCCACTGGAGAGCAAAATATGTAATCTTTGACAAAACAAACAAAACCAAAGTTGTAAATGTTAACAGTTGTTAATAATATACAGAGATCAATAGGCCAGATTTCCATCGAGTGGGTGGGGTGTCTCTCAACTTTGAATTGTGTGGGCATTCAATTATTTCTTTTATAAATGTAGATGTAAGAAAGAAAGAACAGTCAATCTGTGAAAATGCAAGTGGCTGTAATATCTTGAATGTGTTGCTACAAGATAAGCAAAATAGCGCAACATTGTCCTCCACACTCCAGTTCTGGAAGTAAAAATCCCATTCATTTTTCTCATAGACTTATAGTAATATTGATTTTTTCAAAAGTCAATTGAAAAATGAATGGGATTTTTCCTTCTGGAACCAGAGGGGGGCAGGCACTGTTGCACTCTGTTCAATCTAAAAGCTAAATGCATCATCCTCCAATATTATACTGTAAATAGTTTATTCCCACCTTTTTTTTAACTTTTACATATCAGTAACGTTTTCATTTCAACAATTAAAACTAAACTATGTGAAAATTGATGTCTCTTCTATTCACAAGTTTATATTCTTGGGTTTCAAACAATGTCAGGCCAAAAGTAGTCAGGAATCAAGAACTCCTATCTGTTCTCATTTTACTTTCGTTCAGATTTTGTTAAATTTTTGTTAATATGCAGCATCTTCTAATCATCCCCTATTTGAGCACAAAACTGCGCTCGGGAACACAAGCCAAAAAAAGATAAAGCTAGCAGGGCGAATGAAGACACTGAGGAGATTTTGAGGAGACAGTAACATATAGCAGGAACAGAGAAGCATGGAGGAGCTCTTAAAAAATGCATGCGTCTCCATTTGGCAGTGGCAAGAAATTTCCCAGGCAGATAGAAGGTGAAAGCACAGCTAAAGCATTAACACTGAGACTGTATAAAGGAAACACTTCTTGGAGCCCAAACCAGACCCACAGACAGAAGATGGATGCAAATGGAAGGGGGGTAATCTGAGAAGATGCCCCTAGGCCCTTCACATGAGGCCATTTGACTGCTGCTCCTCACCACAGCCCCACAACATGCAGCAGACGTGTTTACATGTGAGCCATTTTACTGTTGGGTATTTAAGCATTAGGCCATTAGGTTAAGTGCTCCTCATTGTAGGCGTTTCATTGTGTGTGTGTTTTGTGTTGTCATAAATAAAATATTACAAAAGGTCTGATTTAGTCTTGATTTTGTCATTGATTATTAGTAGTTTAGAGATGGTTTAGGGCTGTTTCTGTTTTATTTTTTACACAGTTCGATATTTTTGCAATGATTAATAGCCCGTCTATGTTTTTCAAAAGTGGGGTCCCTTGCTCATAGCGAATAATTTCTCAGCTATTTTGCAGACAGCATGTTTTGTTGGTGGTGTAATATACAAACTTTTCTAATGTGATTTCCTTGTTAATAAAAAGGCAAGGCAAGTTTATTTGTATAGCACAATTCATACACAGGGCAATTCAAGGTGCTTTACAGGAAATAAAACTGTGAGTGGCTTTTTAGCGTCCTGTCTAGTGTTTCTGATCGGTTTACTATACATCGTAACTCTACCCTTGAAATTGAATACAGTCAATGAGAGACCAGACTAACATCTTTGTATAGAATAGAAAAAAAGCAAGTCACGGCAGACCAGAATAATACATTTACATTCGTAAGTTGAATGTCAAAAAGCATATGCCAAATATCACAGTGCAGTTTCTAATATTGTGCAGCCCTAGTCAGATAGACAAGACGTCATCAATTGGCCATCTACGCCAAAGTCGACTGTGGATGTGTGTAGTTGCTGTATGTGCCACAGATCATCATTCAGAGGATCCAATGACCCAGAATGCTTCACAAATTCCCATCTTCTAATGTTTGACATGTGGTAGCGAGCATCTCTGATCTGTCACAGCACTGGAGTGATGGAAGAAGACAGCTTTTTGGAGCATTATGTCAACCACATCTAAAGACATACAAACTGGGTACAAGCTAGGTACCTAGAGAGGCAAAGATATTGAGTTAAAGTTTTACAAATAACTACCATCGACTTTGCAACTACACTAAGATAGTCAGGTTTTTGTGTGTGGTGCAGATATTTAGTTGCTGTTCATGCTACAATTACAGAGGCAAAGTGGCACATACAGTAAATCATTGAACATTTGCAATTCTCATTAAGATAAAGCAAGCCTAAAGGTCCAGGTAATAAAAAAAATGGAAATTCTTCTCATAGTAAAACACATACATGTGTGTCATGACATTGTATGCTTAGTTCTCAGATTTGCTGCTGTTTTTTGAATTTCTTTCTTGTAGAGATGCTTCTACAAATCCAGTGATGTATAACACATACAATAATTTCTACAATATATTTATTTTCAATAACGTAAATCCTCATTTCTTTCCTCAATGAGATTCCAATGGTCTTGGCCTTTCTGTGACTGCATTTTAGTGCAAACATGTCCAATACATGTTGATGGATTGGCCAGCCCTGTTGTCATGGTTATCTGGCGATATGGTGGTCACCAATCCACTTCAGTCACCAAGGAACCTGGGCTCATTTCCCAGCATTCATAGCAATGGATTTTTCCCCGAAGAACATATCACCAATACAATATCTCTTTAAAAATGTATTATATCGAGATATATACATTTTGTACCAGTATGTGGCTCTTGTTCATTTCCCTGATTCCACCTTATCCGCCTGCCTGTTCCCGCTCACATTTACAATCCACTCTGTTCCTTTGCTTTAGCTTTGCACCATCCCCCCTCTCTTCTGCTGTTTTTATTCTCCCTCTCATCTCTCTCCACTCACCCTCCTTGCACCGTCTCTCTCGGTTTATCATTTTTCCAGTCTCCAATCGCCTGTGTTCTTGCTTTCACTTGGATCTAATGATCTCACCTCACAAAAATAGTGTCAGTGAAAAATCATGGCCATTTCCTTTTGCAAAATGAGATCATCTTAATTATCTCGATACTTGAACTTCCCCATCAGACATTTGTTAATTAACAAAAAAGCATTAGTCACACAAGTATTTTTAGTATTTCTGAATTACCTTGGTCTTGTGACACTGCACTCACACAATTAACAGTGCCATTGTGAAGTACTTCTCTATAAATAGATTTTGTAAAACCAGTGATCACTCTAAATATTGGGTTTAGATGCTGGTGTGTGACTTCCAGTGCAGAGGATCAGAAGTGTGAGGGTGAGTCATAAATGTGTGAGACTAGTTTTTCACGAAGGCCGTAGACACTTTATAGACCTGACATCAGCTGATGTTTCAGTCGGGGTCACTGAGGTGAGACGCAGCAGATCGAACGTGTTTATGAGCTCTAGTGTTGTAGTGTGTGTTAGCTAAACCTCTGGTCTATACAGTCCAACACTAATCCCATTCATAGCATCTGGTCGTAGACACCATTGTTTTGTTCAATGATGTTCATGTTTTTCTCTAGAGAAGGCAATAGCTGATGCCTCATGTAGCCAGCAGTGAACCTGGCCAGACCGTGATGGTGACGCTGTTGCTCAGGCCTAGAGTCATAGCCAAGCTTAAAGCTGCTTAGTGTGACCAAACTCTGGCTGAATCCTTTAAAGCTGCACTAATCAGAGCTGTTAGGAGAAGCATCGTCAAACATATCACAGGAGATTACAGGACATCTCAGCCTCAGTCAATCTGGGTGAAGATGGTACAAGAACATGCTTAGGCCACCTTGTAGTAACAGGTGTGTCTTTTTTCATATGAATGACAGAATGTCTGGCCCTGTCTGGCTTCCATCCACACAATTACATCTTCACAAGACAAAGAGCAGAGAGGCTGTTGCATCTCTGAGCATGCGTCTAGAAGCTCTTTGCAACCATGACGGCAGGCGTTGCCTGTGGATGCAACAAGCCACACTAGTCACTTAGAGCGCCGGCTGGAGAGGAAGAGTACAGAGAAGAAAGAGAGCGCAAACACTGAGAACAAAAGAGCTACAGAGGCAGCCGGCACCAGCAGGCCAGGAGCTGCAAATGTAACACAACTGCGGCACTGTCATTTCCTCAGTCCAAACTTGGCACGCTTTATAACAGCCATCAATGCCCTCTGCTTCTCCCAGGAGCACACTTTCTGCATAGCTAGCTAACACATTAGCATGCAGCCCCATCCCCCTGCAAGGGCACCCAGCCACAGCAGCACATCATACACACAAACGCTTCATATGCTGCAGGAGGCTCTGGTCTGCTGCAGAAGGCACACACAGGCTTGTGTTCAGTGACAGTAAATGGACTGACAAACGACAAAAGCATTAGAGACTGTCTGTGTATTCACATCCCTCCAGCCTGGAACCTACCTGACTTTGAACTCTGTGAGCTGAGGCTGAGCTCCTGGATCCGCACAGTAGATCTGTGGGAAGTAGAATCGATGCGACTGGAGGTTAATGTCCATGGTGTCCACACAAACAATGACCACTAAATAAAGTGAAGGAGTGTCTTCTGTGAGTCAGTTCTTTGTCCGCCTCAAATTCACTGTCTGACACTTAAAGGTTGGAGTTCAGTGACAGCATCACTTTGTCCTTCCCGAACGGTGGGCGAGCTACAGAGTGCTACCGAAAAGAAGACATCCCTCTCCTCTTGGTCTCCTCCGTGCACTGGGCATTCAATCACCTCTGCTGCCTGCCACTAAACAGGCACACTAACCTATTTACCCACTAGTGGCTACTGTACAGTCAGCAGCTGTGAGCACTAGAACAAAGATGACTCCAGCAAATCTCACTCTATTAAAAAAAAACACATTAGAAAGAAGAAATACTCCCAGGTCTGGTCAGCAGTTCATCCTTTTGCAGGTGTAGGTTTGAAAAAAGACTTGATAAGGCAGAGGGATGAGGGTTTAGTCCAGAACACGTACAGAGAGTAAATGGGAGAAGATAGTCCTTTGGTTTTTTACGCTCCAGAGGCAGAGGAGGGGGGTAAAGAGAGGCAGTGATGGTGATGGAGAGAGATTCCCGGTGCTTTGAGGCGTTGCCCTCGTACTGCCTCAACTCTATGTGTCTCATTGGATTACCTCCTCCCTTTTGTGCTCCCCCCTCGCCTCCCCCTTCTCACCCCTCCCAGCTGTAACAGACCCAGAGGCAGCTACCCCTCCCTCCACTCCCCAGTCTCCTCTTTCCGATTGGCCGGTGCCGGGATGCGCGTAAGGCTAGCAAAAAAAGGGGGAGGAGCACTACATTTTAATTCATCTGATGGCTCTTGTCTTTCTCTCATATGATTTAAGGTGGCGTGTTGGGCTGGGGTGGAGCCATAGATGCAACACATTTCATTTGTGCACGCTCTCATGAACGCTAACACACTGACCTCATAGAAAGAAAGGGATTGGGAGATGAGGACACAGGTGGAAAATGAACAAAGGGCCCCAAGATATTTGCATTTGTAAGAGTATACAGCATGTGGGTATATGCATGGGTCAATTGACAAAAATATGTGGTAGGTTTAAGTAACAGTTGAAGTTATTGTTAGGGTTGACAATATGAAATTGATATTTGCTAA
>JAVQKG010422949.1:0-15713 GCA_036025885.1 Hypseleotris bucephala | reverse complement strand
GTAGAGTTTACACCAAATACTTGTACTTGGGTATTACTGTTATTTCAATGTTTACTTTTTACTTCTACTTGAGTCACACTGAAGTAAAAGTACTCTTATCCGAATGCCTCTTGTCTCTGACAGTGTGTGGAGACTCATGTAGGTCATATTTGTTTTCTTTACTGCCTGTGTGTTTTGTTATTCAGAACAGGTGCAGAGGTATGAAACTGACCTCAAACAAGCCCCATCTCTCATCTTTACCAAAACATGTTAGCTTAGTCAACATATTTTGATAAGCCTTTATTTGATACTTTTTCAGTGTATTTTTTCCATCTAAAACAAATCAAATAAAAGGAAAAAATTGAGTAGCAGTGTCTAATCCATGGCATAAGGCGTCAATCCTCAAGCATGCAGTCCTAAGTATAGACTGTTGACCCAGTAACCCAGCGGCCCACCCTGCCAAACCTCCACAAACTGCTGCTAAGCTCAGAAATGTGACACGAAGGTATGTGTTGGTGTCACAAGCGTTCACATGCCAATTTTTGACGTGGGAGAAACATGTGGTGTTGGAAGGATTACAACTGTGGTATGCTCAATTACAGTGTGGCCTTTCAATAGATCCACAATTGAAAACTCATTCTCCTGAACTGCAAAATTTGACTTGTTAACATAAAAAAATCTTAGGAATGTTTAATTGAAATTTTTTATAGTAAAGTTGACTTTTTTATTTTTACTTTTACAGCTCATTAAGTGTTGTATGACTGATGCTGCAAACAACAGTTATTGTTAATCAGTCTACATTTTTTTTAATAAATAGATTATTGGGTAGTGAAAAAGGAAATAGCAAATAGACATTTTACACAATTTAAACCAGCTGAAGCTAAAATTATGCCACCTGAGGACTTCTGGATAGCGCATATTAACAGACAAAGGTTTTTCATTTTAAATGCAAAAAAACTTTTTGGTACAGTTTTAGACTGATTACTTCTCTGTCTGGGTTGTAAAACATTTACTCTTAGCAAATGGCATATTGTGTATTCTTCTCAAGTTAATGATTATTATTCAATTACTAAATTAGTTGACAATTATTTCAATCAGTTAATCACAATTAAACTGATTAGTTGTTGCAGCCCTGGACTGAAGCCTGTTCCAACTACTATGGGTTTTAGGTTAGTTGCAGGGCTGAGGCACACAATGACAGACACATATTCCCTTTCATTCCACATAATATTTTTAAAGCAATTGACTGCCTAAATTTTAAGCATATGGTTAACAAAAATCTCAGAAGCTCTCCCTGGGATTGTAATGAGTGCTCGGTCCAGTAGAAGAATACACTATCCAGGGTGATGGCTATTGGCATACACTATTGACTCCTGCTTTGTTCCCGATTTGGACCTGCTCAGAGTAGCCTTAAAATAAAAGGACCATTCACTGTCTGCATCAAAAAGGACACGAAATCACTATGTGGGCAAGGAGAGATTTATATCAGTGGAGTTTTACACTGCTTAAGGTGTAAAGGTAAATGCAATGGATCTGGAACTAAATAAGGTGAATTCAAAGGTGGTAATGCCTTTAATAACACCAGTCATGTTTTATTCATGGTTAAAGGTGTAGTCAGTAAGTTTCCTAAAATTAAATATTGTTTATGATGTAAAGTTATCTATCATAATTAATATTTTGCTTTAGTGCCTTCCCTGGCCTACAGACTACAGACAAGAACGTATAGTAAATTCTAACCATTTATTTAGAAAACTACGGACACCTTTTAAATCCTTGTGTCATGCATGTTCTCTGGTTAATAAATGAGAAAATCTTGAAATTTTTAAATCATGAAGAATAAATGTAATAAAATGTTTTACTGAAAATGACAAAACAGCTTTTAAAAGTGGTGGTAAAGTGACTGAAAAATAACTAAAAGATTGATAAAAATACACAAAACACTCACCTTTTTATCATCCGGCAGCATTGGCACCCCATTTGGCCAGCTGTTTCGGGACCTGATGACAACAATAACACATTTATTAACCTTTCCATCCATTCCAATAACGCCCAAATAATTTCTAAGTGTCACAAAGGTTATTCCTTGGCATCATTTTATCACAGGTAGCGTCCTCTTTGCCATTTTGAAAGAAAGGTTAGCGGCCTTTACTATAATGGTACATCCCGGTGGTGACAGACTTGTATTGATCGGACAGACTAACACCTCTGACATGTGAGTGCTTTCTAAATGAGGCCTTTTTCCCAAGATACCCGGTCATCCGTCAAGTTTCGCTTTCCCTTGGTCTCCACGGAGCTGGGATGAAAACTGTCTGGCCCAAACCGCAGAGAAAGAGATGTTGTTCCTATCCATCATTTCAGTGTGTGTGAGCTGTACGCAAAATTAAAGAGTTCCGTTTTTTAGGCTGATTGAGGATGTGACAAAATTGTTGTTTTACAGTTATTATTACTGATTTAGCCATGGTTTAGACATGGTTCTGACTTTCTCTCAGTTTGGTTTAGCTCTTGTTAAAGCTGCAGTCCCTGATCAAGCAAAAGTAATTACACAGTCAATAGTATAGCATACCAGCAGTCATCTGAGAAAAAAAAACTGACTTTAAAACCCTGTGTGGGCTGTATTATAAGGTTTTTTGTTTTAGAGCACAGGGACACTTGTTTTCAACCAACCAAACGCTTTCACAGTACAGGATATCTCAAATTGGTTGAGACATTGTTTATTTATCAAGAATAATGTGAGGGAGCTGAACATTTATTTCAAAATCCCCAGCTTATTCACAGCTAATTTTAATATTTTTTGTTTCGAGAGCAACAAACTTGGCCAGGTAGAGGTAGACCCCGTCAAGATTGTGGTGATTTAGTCCTGTAGTTTTGTTTATTTTAACCATTTTAAACTTTTAAAACTTTTAAAAACTTTTCCAAGACTAATCCAAAATATTGCAGCTTCTGAACAGATAGTGCTTTTTGCATTTACATTACAGATAATAAACTTAATATAAAAATACTAAGGTCTGAACCAAAGTGACCTCAAAGAGCATAGATACTGGTTATAGCAGTGACCTTTTCTCCCTTGGTGGTGTGTTTCTTTGGGCTTTGGCATTTCATTGCTCTGGTAAATAATTAATCAGCCAGTCTTGAATGGGATCGTCTGTGAGGGACAGAGGTAGAGGACACAATGTCTCTTCTTGGTGGGATAAAATAGAAGTAGGATGAGCCGCCTGGAGACAAAATACTTCAACTTTGTGGATGCTCCAGGACTTTGATGTGAAGTAGCATTGCTAAACACAACAACTATTGACAAGAGAAAATGAAGAGTGTGTTTGGAGAGGGTTACTTAATACAAACAGGGACATTGTACGGCCAAGCATTACACAATGAGTCCAGCCTTAGAAATTATGTAGGAAAGATATGTCCATAAACCCTATCTAATGTCAGTCCATATAAAAATACAAATAACAAGCTACAGGTTCAAAACAAGGGAACATAGCTTATACGTATTAGATTGCACCATTATACTTACTTAAATTATATGTTTTTTCCTTCTACTTATTCACTTTGAAGTTGTGGGTGATTCAAGCCTAACCCAGCAACTTTAGGCCTTAAGCAGGATAAACCGCATACAACGGCTACAAGGGCCTATATTAGATCCTCTATACTTCGAGTAAGTAAGTAAAGATAGATGGTTAGAGGATATATAACCTGCATTTGAATTGGGGAATGCTCTATTCTATATTCTAAAACTAATCATCTGGATAGCCTGGAATGTCCCTTACTTGCTTGCATGCTAACAAACAGTACAGCACCAGCCTTTATGTAGCATAGTATAGAGTTTCTTCATATTTCAACTGGGAACAAAGTAATGGCTACAGGTAGGCTTAGCTTTGGGACCTGGGGACTATAGCCACAACTATAAACCTCCTAGAAGCATTGATTACACAATAGTAAACAACTGCAAACAATTATGTAATGGGTCTGGAGTTCTTAAAAGGCTATTATCAGTAGAAAATGGGAACAGCATATTGGACATTTTCTACATGAAAGACTGTATTATTTGTGCAAACGCAACTAGGCATGACTTGGTTATTCCCAGGCATCTAATTATCCCCCTTCTGCTCTGCTGCTGTGGGCCACAACAGAAAAAGCATCTGAGACTGAGGGCAGGAGTACTATCCAGTCAATATCCAAGAGTCTATCTATATCTAAACAAGTGATTTGCAAACTTTAAACACCAAGCACTCTAACTGCAGGAAATAAGCCTAAATCAGAACTAGCCCACTTTAAACCAAGGGATGTGCAATATCATGATATGAAGTTGTGATGATCAGGTAATCTGGCAATGTTGTTGAATGGTGCTACAGTGAATTCATTAATGCTCTGCTCTTCCCCATTGCTTTGACTCTAACAATCCCAGTGTTGAAATAAAAAATAAGGAAACAATATAGTATCAAGTATTATGGTGAACACTGGATTAGACTTAGAGTGAATTTACAGTTAATTTATGAAGACACTGGTTGCCTTCTGTGAAAAAACAAATATAGAAAGTCAAATAAAATCGTAATGAAATTGAAATTGTAATCCTGGCCTAATAAAACTGTTGTGCTACATTTTTACCATATCACCCACTTCTACTTTCAGTAATATGGATAACACAGGTGATTATACAAAGACCAAACAGTGCCAAAACCAACACTAAACTAGGTATAGATTGTGCCACTAAATCTAACATCAACTTCCAACACTTTACCACAACAGGACTAAAACAGAAACAAAGCTCTTCCTAAAAATCTAAACTTAAACTGCAAGACTTCTGTGTACCACCTGTGAATACACACACACCACATCTTGAGAACTACTGTACCCCTCCCTTCAACAGTCATTCACACTTCCACCTTGATTTTACACTACATTTGCGACTCTTTGTGTAGGGTCCTGCCAAGTGCAATCCGTAGTGCCCCGCTGTTCGGACAGGCTGCTCCTTATAGAGGGCCCTGTTTCACACACTGTTGCACCGAGAGACAAGGCCGACTGAAGTGTCCCTTATCAGCCTGGAGGGGAGGTAATTTCCCAGCAGGCACTGCAAACTATCACATAAATGGAGTGGCGTATCGGCCCGAGCACAAGTCACTATTGGCTGATTCCTGCAATTACTAGTCAGGCAGGTCAATAATAATCACTGCTGTTCTGCATCTGCCTTGTATGCTCCTTTCCTGTTTCTGGATGCTATTTGTGTCTTATCTTAAAGCTGTAGTTAGAAGGTTTCCCAAGACAAGGGATTGTTAAAAACTTAAAATAATATGCTTAACCATTAGTTTTACTCTAGTCCCTCCCCTGGCCTCTACAGCAACATCCAATCAGGAGCTTATGTGGTCTGCTACACAACTTTACATCCAAAGAACAGGGTGAATTGTACATATTAATACTTTTGGGTGTGTCTTCTTTTTAATAAGTTATTTTTACTTACCATTTTGGTAATATAGTACAATTTAAAACATGATCCACACCAAAAACTAATGATTTTGGTCATTTAAATGAGTCTGACCCTGTGTCTGAGTTACATATATATCCATATTTGTAGGGATTTCGCTATCAGACAAAAGTTGCTCTATTTTGTAATCCTAAATCTGACCTAATATGACCCGGACTGCAGAATCTACTATTTCAAGATTAAATGCATTTTCTGTTAAGGCACGTTAAGTCTTTATATCTCAGGATGATCATATCTCACATGGTACAAAATCCAGATGGTTAGACAAATCCAAACCAAAAACTATATCTATATTTGTTTTTGTTACACGTATCTTATCAACATACAACAACAACAACAACAATCAAACCAGTGACATAAACATAACCTTTCTGCCAGTTAATGTTATAAATAGCCACACAACACAACAATATTGTGACTCAAATTACTGATGTTTATGTTTGAATTTGTCCAAACGTTTTCGCAACACCATACGAATCACAGAGCACCATAACAGTCGGAAAAAAAGTGCCCAAATCTGGGTAAAATCAACAAGACTCAATGCTATATGGTAAGTTTGTATTTTATAAACAAAGTACCACCATTAAAAGATCTGCTATTTCAAGGTACAACATGCAAAAAACATGAAGGGACTTATTTATGTGATATTTCCAAGCCCAGAAATGATGCATGATTTTTTTCTTTGTGACTAAAAATGATTCTCTCACCGCTAAGGAAATAGTCTGGATTTCTGCTTTGAATCAAAATTTTTACAACCACATAAATTTGACTATGACTAAAAGCTATATATTGAGCACACAGTGGGTTTTATCTCCAGTTACATAAAAAGACAGTTTGTGTAAAAAATTAGGATGACCTTTGAAGAGAATATTTACCCCTGAAGTCAATCTCATGACTGGGCTCTCACATCATATCACGAGAGTCTGCTTCGGACAAGGGCAGGGCAGGAAAACAGAAATGTTGACTTAGATTACACTTCTCAATTTTTTGGCTTTCTTAGTGCCTTAAATTTAAGGTCTGTCTGTGTGCTAACCCAGGGGACTAAACCAGGACTAAACCAAGACTTAACAACACATAATTCAGGGCTAAAATAGAGCTAAACCAAGGCTAAACAAGGTCTTAACATGACTAGACAAGGGAGGAAATCAAAGCTGAACAAGGTCAAAAACGGGACTAAACCACAATGCCCAAATGTTGAATTGAATTAAAAATTGTGTGAAATATGTTATTGTTAAAGTCATTCTTCTGAGCTGGCACCTGACCTATCTGTTTGGGTGACTGAGTCGGAAAAATCTAGTTTTGCATGGGAATAGAGATAGGAGCCAGATTTGCAAGTCAAAAGTAGCTGGAGAGGTTGACTGAACGCTGACAATGTGACTGTAGTGCTACCTGCCCCGGGCTATTTATTGTGCAGTTGGTCAAAGAGTCAGAGGGGTTCTCAAGCTGCGGGCACATGACACATTTCCATCTTTCTTTGCGCTCCTTAAGGCATCAACAAGGAGTGGTGAGTTACAATGAGATCACCAAAGCAAGTAAAGCCAAAAGTCAAACACAAAGTCCGCTAAAGAACTTACGACAACACACAAGCTAATGTATGTGGAGGCTCCGGCCCGTCTACCTGGTCCTGTCATCTCGGTAACGCACTGTTTGCAGAGTAAATAGCTCTAGATACACCCACAGAAGTGCAAAACCAGGAAACGATAACACAAGTTGGCCGCACTCCCATTTGTCTACCACTGGGTTAAAACTGTCACCACAACGATATGACCTAAATGAGTCAATGGAAATTACCAACAGTCAATTTGTGTAGATAATGTACAATAAGTAACCACTGCCTACCCTAAAATAAATATGAGTTCCATAATCAAGGTCAATATTTGGATTAACTAAGCTCTAACTTTGCCCTGTTGTGAATAATGGCAATACTCTTTAATACTAATAAATGTGTCATTAAAGTATTTGACCTTTACTTAACCAGGAAAGTCACACAGAAATGAAAAATCTTTTTAGTAGGGAAGTTCTAGCCCCAATGGAAAACTTAATATGTTTATGGTGGTTGAAAAGTCCTACGCAAACACAGGGAGAACATGCAAACTCCACACTCTCTTGCTGTGAGTTGAGAGTAGCATGCTAACTACTTGCTCACTTTGCTACCCAATATGCAGTTCAATCAACAGCAATGGAGACTTATCTATAATTTTGTTATTGGGGACTTTTCTAGGCTTGCTTACATGCTAGCAAGTAAAGTGTAAGCTAATTTTGCTAAGCATGCTTTATATCAAAACTTAATATATAAATTTGATGAAATACTGTGCGCAAACAAAAAGCTAGCATCTACACAGCAGAACTTAAATGCTACAAGCAATATACCCTTTCAAATCTGTTGTAATAATAATAAGAAAGGCCATTCAAAACAAAATTGATGTGAAATTTCATGTAAACAATGCTTTCAATCATCTCTTATGTTCTTATGTTTTCCAGTAACCAATAACAACTCAACAAAACACCCAAACGACCAATCACGTCGCTTCCCTGGAGATTTTCCAAAGCCATAATGAGATCAAGAATTCAATCAGCGCATCCTATCACTATCAGTCATTCAGATATTGGCTACTGTTGGACTGGTAATATCACTCCTTTATAACTGCTGAATGGGCCGTTCAATGTATTATAGGAATATAGATGCAGTAGGATCCACAATTACTAAAACGGTGAGAGGATTCGAAGCTAACACCTGCCCGAGTTTTCTCCAGAAGAAATTGAAATATTTCATCTGTAGGGGAAAAAGTGCAATAAATGTAAGATTGCTGTATGTCTACTGAAAGTGAACTGGATTGAAATGCAGGGGAAGACCGTGCAGCTGGCACACAAGGATATGTCTAAATAATGGCTGAAGACAAGAAATATCCATATGGTAAATATTAAACTAAGATTATTGGTATTAGAAAAACCCCATTAGATTATCATATTATTTGGACTTATTTGGAATTATGAGTTATTTAGTGAAAAAAATATGGAGCAACTTATGTAACAGCAAGCTGGTTGGATCTCAAAACTATACGGACTTGCCATCATAGTTCACTGCCAGTGTTTTACCTGTACACAAGCATATACTTTCCATGAATTTCCACAAAGATTACTAAATTGTTTCCGAATTAAAATGATGAATAAATAAATAATACTACAAATATTTTTAACACTACCTGCAGCATCATGTTTGACTCACTACAGTCTCATTTATTGTTCAATTTAAAATCTATTACTTTTCCAAAAGCTGGGAATTGGTGCAAAATTTTGGACTTTTTCAGGTTTTCCATGTCAGTGTGAATCCTTACTCTAACCAAAATTAGGTTCAAGTTTTTTTTGTCCATTTCATATACTATAAGTTAGCAAGTTCAAATAAATTCTGTATCAACTAATCTATCACACCTACTGTTACCACTGGTTCCATCATGTTTCTTAAAAAAGTAGGACAAAGTTGTAGTGATCCATTCTGTTGTTTGTATTAGCTTAAGAAAAGTGTCACCTCCTTCAGCTAGTCTTCCTTCGCGCATTCGATACCAGCTGTTTTTGTTGTCGCCCTTGGCCCCAGTGAAATCCATCCCGCGTCATGTCACTTATAACTGTGGGTTTGAGTTGCTGGTCTAAACACTAGTCATACTTAGAGTATACAACCCATAATACAGGTTCAAAAACAGCACTAACTATAAAAATATTGTCTTTAGAAGAAAATGAATTCACCTATATGGTCCATGGTGCAAAGGAATGACTTGTATTTCAAAGGATTGTAATTACGGTTGCACCTGATAGCCGGCTTATGTAAGTTACTGTAGCGAGAGGTAGTTTATTTCTTTCTCGGAACTTGGGACAGTGTCTTGAGGTGTTGATAGTGAGGATGGGGCGGTAAGAAGGGAGATCGTGTTTGGGTGACATGGGTGTGGTGTTGGTGGACAAGTGGGCTAACTGGTCTGACATCCATCTCACCTGTTTAATCTGTGTGTTTTCTGACACACTACTACATGGTGGGAAGGTCTTTTAGACACTTTTTGAATGTACTGCCAAGAAATTCACTATGTAAGCTAATCTGCTTGGGCTGGCAATCTACAATATAGAATGGAGTATGCGCTTTCTCCTCGTGTTATGTGGGTTCTCCCTGTGTACTCTGCTTTAACCAAAACATCCAGAGACAATTCATCTGTGCACTTATGGATTAGCATTTTATTATTATATTATATTATTTTGACTAAGATTTGTACCTTTTAAGGCCCTCTCTCCCCCTAATGGTCATGCCCTTTTAAGTGTCAGCACTGTTATTAACTGCCCATTGTTCTTTAGTATAACACTCATAGTTGACCCTTAACATAAATAGGTAATGAATTTGAACTATAAATACCTGCTAGTGTTAGGCCAAGCCTGTCCCAATTGTAACACATTTGATAGGTTGGTCAATTTAGGTTTCTTATCAGCACTGAGCTTTTTCAAAACACACCTCAAATGTCAATACCTAATTTTAAAATACTGCCATGTCACCCTTCTCCAATTTGAATAACTTGCATTAACACTAGATGCGATAACCTTCAACACTTGATAACAGCAAGTACTTCCCATAAAAGAGCTACACAGCACTGTAGTCACTTAAATCGCTTTTAAAACCTGATATTAGCGAACAATAGGGCGTATGTGAATGACACTTTTGATTGTCGCTTGAGTCGACCTTGTGGCTTTAATGCAGTGGCTGATTTGAATAGACCAGGTGTGATTAGGCAGGTGTGTATCCATGGCAACCAATTTACAGCAAATCTGGCCTTGTCAAGGGACAGTCACACGCCAAAGGTAGAGTTAATTCAGTCACTGCTTCTTCACTTTGCAATCGACAACGTGTCATACGCCAACATGACATTGTTCTGGCTGAGGTGTGTTTTTAAATAAGCATTAAGCAATGCATCATTTTGATCATTTATTTATCATGATTTTAGTTGACTTTTTTCTTACACAGAAGACTACTGCTATCAGTGTCTTTATAAAATGCTTTTTAACTACAATTTCAATGTGCAATAAATATGAATGAACTATGGAATAATTCAACATTCTTCCTTTCTTTTATTGCCATATTGTACACTCCTATGAGTACATAAACATGTCTAGATGTGACTGTTTATTTTGTTAAAATGTATGGACTTTGGATTGCTTTTAATCAATAAAAGATTCAGACAGTGCAGACTTCAACTAAAGCATTGGCCCTATACCTCCCATGATATTGTGGTGCACTTTCTTTGCAAGTACTTATTTATTGAAGTCAATTAAGCCTAAATCAAGACCAGGACTAAACCATGACTAAAACCAGACCTACATCAAGACTAAACCGGGTCTAAACCAGAACTAACCTTCTGAAACCAATCAGGTATAATAAAGCAGGACTAAACTGTGACTAAACCAGGACTACTGCCAAGAGCTCCTGAGTACCACTATGTAAAAATTAACATCAATGGAACCACGACACTAAACCATAAAACTTATTAAATGATACAATCTACTAAAAGTAATTTGGCCCTTCCCGGCAAAAGGACTAAAAATCCCAAGCATACATACATTTGATAACTTAAAGTGTAATACACAAAGATAAGACTAGAATTTAACTTGTGGCTTAACTAGGAATAAATAAGTACATTTTAACAAACTCTAAACCAGGACTAAATCATGAACTTCAAATGACTACACTATGTTTTTCTCTGCAATAAGCTTCAAGGAGGCAAGGACACAAACATTCTTTTTCTACCATGTTGCCTCTACCCTCTACCATCTTTTATCATTTAAGTCCACACTTATCAATCCCACTCCAATCTCCCACCATACAGACAGACCAGCTGCTGCCTTCCCTCACATGGACCCATCCTTAGAGCTTGGGTAAACAAACCAACCAGACCAGGAAGAGTGGAGTTTAAATGATCAGGGGAGTAGTTAATGATACATTTACTACACCACTAAGAGCAGCCAAAGCCAGCAAAACATTGAATCCCTAACTACTCAAAACTAAGAGCTCTTTTAAAATGGTTTGTTTTTGTGAAGAAGATAAAGCCAAGGTGAAGATAAATCGTGCAAGTTAAAATTTAACATCTTCCAGTTGTTTGTACTTAATGGTGCACTATGGTATACTGGGATTAGCTATAAGTAATATTGCTGATAGAAGATTTGATTTTGCAGTTGCTCAAAATGTGTATTATGTAATATCCAATTAACCATTAGCAATAGCCCAGGTATAAACCAGGTCTAAACAGGACTAAACCAAGACTAAACCCAAACCAGGATTATTATAGGACTAAACTAACCATAATAGTAGTTACTGAAAGTTGGAAAATATTTATGATTTATGAATTCTTAGTTTCCCTTTCTTTACATAAAAACATTGCCTACCAAAACATGTACAAAATAGTATTGAATCGATGACGGCCAAATTGGAAGTTGAAATATCGCTATCGGCCAAGAATTTCATATTGATAGATCTATCCCTCCTTGTACTTGCCATTACTCAAGGCTATATTTACACATCTAAACCGGGCAGTAGCACATCATTGACTTCATACCACCTCATTACCTGACCATAATAAATAAAACATGCAGGTCCATCATGTTTACATCCTTATCATCCCACACACACAAACACACAGTCACTACAGGACAGACGAGACCTTGGGCAAACACCATTTGCATGTACTTTTAATGGCTGTTGTTGTGTGTTGAAAAAGCCTGCCCGCTGCCTATAACTCGGGTGGAGTCTGCCACAAAAGACAGGAAAACCAAAGTAAAGCATCATTCTTACTATTGTGTGCCAACTGTCAATACTAAACCAAGACTAAAGCAGGTATAACATAGGTCTTAATTAGGACTAAGTCTGAAATATGTGTAAAGTAGGACTAAACCGTGGACTAAATTAGGTATAAACTAGGACTAGACAAGGACGAAACAGGATACTTAGGTCTAAAGGACTAAAACTAAGACTAATCTAGTAATAGGTGTGAAGCAGGATAAAACCAGGACTAAACAAGGCCTAAACCAGTAATAAGTTGTAAAAAATGAAAACCAGGACAGGTAGGTTTAAACCAGGATTAAACTAAGACAACTAAGACTAAACTAGAGACAGGTATAAAGTGGGATTAAACCAGGTCTACACTACAACTAAAGCAGGTCCAAACCAGGTCTAAAATAGGACTGAACGACTTGGTGTAAAGCAGGCCTAAACCAGGACTAAATTAGGTATAAGGTAAACTGGATATAAACTAGGTCCAAACCAACTAAAAAGAAACCAAAGTGACATGTGTAAAGTTGAATAAAAAAAAGTCTAAACCAGGACTTAACGAGATCTAAACTCAAATTATGATCATGTTATTTCTATAGCAAAACGTCCAATATGTCGGAGGTAGAAGGTTTGAACATTATATCAACAGAAGTTCAATGCAGTTTGTTGTATGTACAAACAGAGCCCAAGGCCATGGCCAGGACAGGACGGGACAGTGGGAGATCTGGTTAACCGATTCAAGACCACTCCTGTACTTCATCCAGCACAGAACAAACACTGGTAGACAGCCCTTCACTCATTAACCCTATGGAGCCGCTGGGGCCAAAATGGATCTTTCCTCTTGTCTTTCCTCTTGTTTGCAGTGCTGTTTGATAGGTTTACAGTAAGCCACAAGGAAATAGTATTATCCATTGCAGGTAACAGGCAGCGCCCAGTAGTCTATATGTGTCCTTTTGCCTACATGAAGCTGGATGAGAATAATAATTTTTGATGTATTACCTCAATAGGCCTTAATGTAACGTATAAAAGTGCCACAGATGTAGATAGACTAAAATAAATGGTTAAATTGTTTTTCTTTTTCCTCCACGTTGTTTTCTTGTTTTGCCAAGATTGAAAATAAAACCTAGATGGGTCCATAAAGGAAGACTACAAACCTGCAACCTTTCTACAACGTTATTTATTTTTATTTCTATTCCTCAAAGCCCCAGTAAAAATCAATAGGCTAGCTTTACAACAAGTGTAACAGGTGCACTCACATCTCCACTGCGGACATAAAACACATAAAACTGAACTCTGAGCCACAAAAAAACACAATTTTTATCTAGTAGTTAACATTGTAGGCGATATATTTCTGCTTTTATCTTTGCGCGCTTTCGCCATATGGCTACCGAATCCACCTGTTGCTTCTGTGCGTCGTCCCATTACGAAAGCTTTACGCATTCACGACACGGATGAAATTACTTGAAAGCTGTTTTAAGCTGTTGATGTTACCATAAAATAAGTAATAGACAGTAACAGTGCTTTGATATAGCTTACCTGTTGAGCTAAGCGAAGGTGTGGCACTTTGCCCTAGGTATCAAAAAAGCACGGATAACTTCTGTGGTCATTTAACTCCTCTTCCGGTCCTTTTAAAGTAGAAATTACAGAATCACGATCAAATATGAGTGTCCGTTTAGCTGTTTTTAGATAAAGATGACTTCCTGGTGCCGTTTTGAGTTGTTTTGGAGACTCGATGAGATGAGTGCCCCCCCTCCGTGACTGCGCAGTCCCATGTCTCCTGTTTGAACGGCGGTCTGCTGATACTTACTTTGCCTGGGAAACTACTGGACCAGGTCAAGTTAACGTAGCTTTACGCACACGCTTCCTGTCACACCTTTCAAAGTAAAACCACTCAAGGGACCAGGAAGTCATCGAGATGTTATTTCAGTTGTAATAAACTATTTACACTAGGAATTTCATAGTGGCTGGGCCTTGAAAATAAAAAAAAAACGAATCTATTCTATTATTATACACAACACTTTTTTTCAAAGCCACATATCATCTTGATCTAACTTGATCTTCAGAAAGAGATGTTGATCAAATTACAAGAAAGTGATTAGTGTGTTAAAAGTCCTATATTGTATAAAATAGACTTTTCTGAGCATTTAACTATGTTCTAAAGTTGTTTCTACCAGACACATACCCAAAGTTGTGTTTTGTTTTATTCAGGCATGTTTTTGTAATTAATAATTTAGCTATAATCCATCTGATTGTAGAAGTGTGTTTGGCTGTTTTAGTCCAGGTTTGGTTCCCACAGCTGTGACCAGTGTAGACCTGTTTTAGTCAGTGTGTAGTTTTGATCTGGTTTAGACCTGATTTAGTCCTGATTTAGACCCGTTCCCTATTTGAGGAGCTACTCAGTCTAAAAAAAGTCCAAAAATATGTAAGTTACTACCACTGAATCAAAACTCAAAACATTACCTGGTACTCTATTATTGCCATAACAACTGGTTTGGGTATTTATAAATGCACAAGGAAGAGTTTATCCTTGCAGGGGTCAAAACTTAAGCTAAACAGTAATAGATGATACATTAATCCATTTGCACCTACGCTTTGAAAGAGTGGGGTTGAGTTATGTAGAATCACATTTCCACTAAGATACGCTTTCTGAGCCAGACTTCTGAGAAAATACACAGCATATCAGAAACACCGGGGTTGTTTTTGTGTTTTGGATGCAGTTGACAGGATGGTGGCAAAGACACTCCAAAACATGACAACAATGTGACATGTCAAATGCAAAGTAGGGCTTCTAGCGGCATTCAAAGATACGGCTTTAGTGCGGCTGCATAAACACAATCCCACAATTTCTGCCTCGCTCCGCTGTGAATGTTTTATTTGTAATTTTAGAGCTTCTTTGGTAAGACACACATGGAGGAGTTATGATAATAAGAGGACAAAAATGTTTCAGCATTTTTACCGAAGCCAGAGGCGGAAGGTGATGTAATCGTCACCGTAGGTTTGCGTGTTTGCGTGCGTGTTTGTTAGCAGGATTACGCAAAAACTACTGCACGGACTTGGATGTAACTTTCAGGGAAGGTCATCTCTAGTTTGAGAAAGAAGTGATTAAAATCGGGTACATCTGTGATGAATATTAATCAAGTAATTAATTAATTAAGCTTAAACCTGAGAATGCAATAACTCCAAAAGTTCTTGCCAGATCTTTTTCCAACTTTTTGGACAGTTACAAAGACACTGACATATATTGACTTTTGTACTTCTATGACAAATAATAATTAATTAAATAATTATAATTACTTGGATAAATTTGATTGAGTTATTAATCCTGCAATAACTCCAAAAGTTTTTGCCTGATCATTTTCAAACTTTCTGGACAGTTACATATGATGAAGACGCTGAACTAGATTGAGGTTGGTACATAAAATATTATTATGGCGCCGCCCTACAACAAACAGGAAGTCGACC
>JAVQKG010422901.1:0-11271 GCA_036025885.1 Hypseleotris bucephala | reverse complement strand
ACATTTTGAGGGTCATCTGGTTTTAGTTACAGTATATTTAGATTTATTATGTCTGATGATACAAAGATGGGAAATAATTCACTCAAACTCAAAAAGCCAAATTGATGCATCTTTAATTCTGATTCTCAATTTGCATATAGCTAAAAAGACCAATACATTTTTGACCACAGAATCTAGGTATGGCACTTAAATTATAGCTTGCTTGGAATGATACATGATAGATTGAAGATTTCACAAAAAGTCTAACATTTGTGATCTTAAAGCCCCAACATTAAGCTCAGTTCTCATATTATCCAGATTCATGACAGTGGAGATATTGCAGACATATTGCAGAGTACCAGCAGTCACATGTCTTCTGGGGTTAAATGAAAGCTTATGGGAAAGTACCAAAGACCCTTACACAGGCAGCACAAGTTCAAATGTTAATGATTTAAAAACTTTTCAAATGTCAGCTTTTGGTTTTAATGCAAACAATATAGAGTATTAGTAAAAGAACGTGGTAGAGGGGATGTAATAAGTTTTAAATGGAGGGGTATTTTTTCATAAAGCAAGCAAACAATGTAAGAAAGATAACTTGTAAGAGAAATGTTAAACTACCTACAGAAATGCAGCAATATGTATCTACAAGGCTACCATAGATGTTGCCATGCAAAATCTACACACCACTAATATATTTTTGTGTAACTATAAGTGCACGTTTTGATCTAGCACTGTCAAGCTTAACTTTTTGACAGAAAAAGAGATGATGCAATGAAAGAAATATGGATTTGAGGATCCTCCAAAAAGTTCAATTCGAATGGCTATAAATGATATTACACCACATTGCCATAATAGTCTTTGATAGAACAAAATCAATGCAGAAGGGCATAAAATAAAACCGTACAGCCTATATCCCATATCCGTGGAGAGTGAATTGTATGCCTCCGGTGGAGTGATGAATTACCCATTGTACCGACAAATTTTTACTGTACTAGTGGAAAAATTTGTCGAATGAAAAATGACCCGGGCAGCTATCCACATCATGGCTTCTATTTTGCGAGAGTGTTACAATAGAAGTCTTTAAGGTCACCACTTTTCTCGCACCACCAGCTCACAGTTCAATGAGATCCTGAATCAGCTTTTTACTCAGCACTTTTCACTGCTTCAGAATGACTAATGTCCGGACTCCAGTCGGGCGGTCGGCAAGTAAAAAACTGCACCAACTGAAGTGGAGAGGGCATACAAGATGGAAGATTTTATTACCTATACCTTGTTCCTAATAAAGTGGCCCTGATGCAACAAATTGTTATTATTGACCTTATCATCTTGAACAAGTTTTGTCATTTTCCACTGGTCTATCGCATCAACAAAGCACTTTCAACACAGAACTGCCACTTTTTCTGGCCAGTATCAGCACAACCGATCCATCATTGGGTTGAAATGAGCAAATTCTTAAATACTCATAACTGAATACATTCTTCATAAAACAAGAAAAATGTTTAAAGTGGAAGGCCTAAAATTTGTTTAAACTAGCACAAACCATCTGTACTTAATAAAATGGCCAGTGACTATATAAAACTACAGTGATCAGCAGGGTCGGCTATAGACGTGCTAATTAGCATCTCCGCTAGCTTATGCAAATGTCATACACACAGCTGCACTTGATATGTATATAATTATGAAGCTTTTCCATTTACAGTACCTAGTACTAGTACCTAGCTCTGTGCATATGGATATTAATTATTGCCTTCAAGATAGAGAAAAAGCAAAGTTTTAAAAAAAAGGCAAATGCTTCCAATTGATATAATTATACCTCATTTAAAAACATACTTTGCAGTAGCCTGTTATTAGCGCCGGAAGCTAATAGTGTGAAAAAATATTACATGGTAATATTCTGGGACTTAATGGATTCAGATGCATTTCGAGACAAATAAAATGCTGGATTCTCTAAGAGTTTGAGTTGACCTTTTCAGACTGGAGTGACAACGATAGAGCACATTTTTACTTTCAGCAAAGACAATGGCAAGGCAGAGGCGGATGGGAATGGAGAATTAGAGTGGTCTTATATCACCAACAAAATTTACATAGTGGTAAAAAACAAAGTTGTAATAATTCACCCCCAAGTCTAATAAATATGATGCATAATGTTTTGACAGTGCAATGTTCATTTATAGGATAGCTATGGTAATATTATTGGTTATGACAAGTTTAGCCCGTAAGCAAATAACTCAAAAAAGTATATCTACAATTCATTATCTGGATGTGAAGTGTGGACAAATCCAACATGGGACCAACAATGTAAGCACACAAGGAACTTTTATGTCCAAGTTGAAAGTCTTCTTGTCTGATGAAACTTAGCTTCAACTGCAAAAATACATATCTTCTTTGACAGCTGTCAGAACAAGAGCATGATGCAAACTGGTACCAGAGAAATGAAAACTACTATCAGTCTATTTTTAACAGAAAATATATCGTTATTTTTGTAGATTCTGTTAATATTAGCAAACACACGCTACATCTACATTTCAGTGCCTTACATTAAGCTGCCCACAATATATTTTTAACAAGGAAAAATATGCAAATTGTGAATAAACCAGATAGATTTGGCAACAACCAGCTTCACATATTTAGCACCAATGACTGCGTAGAGAAAATGGCAGCTGTTTCACTAATGCTTTATGAGTAATGCTAAAAAGCACTTTACTCTTTTGTTATAGTGGACACATTACACAACCCTAGTGCAATAGTTGATTAAGTAAAAAAACAACAACCCCACTCCATGCAAATGAAATGACGTTAAATATTAACTCTATCCACAACATCCAGAAACATCACATCTTACTTCCCTATAACAACAGTTAATAGCTTCATTTTTTGAATGAATAATGCAATAATGAACCTGTTGAACTGTATATGACAAATAAACAATCTTAAATCTTGAATGAATAATGCGATTGTAAAGCGTCTTTCGGTATCTAGAAAAGCGCTATATACTGGAAGTGGCATGCATTATAATTATTAAAAAATCAAAAAGGAGGCTAATACACGTAGGCCTAACTTAAATGGCTTTGGGATTCTTGGGTGGTAGCGGGAGTTTTGATGAAGAATACGTAAAAAAAAAACTCCATGCAAATGAAGTGCCGTTAAAAAATTACTTATTAACCCTATCTATGACATCACATAAAGGCCTTACTTCCGTATACCAACTGAGAAAATCTGGCTACATTGTTTTATTAAATGTGCACACGGTTTCTCTGGTTACAAATTATCACTTGTTACTGCATTCCCTAATTTCCTATTAGTAATCATTCCAGAGCAGTATATACGCCACAATCCAAAAGGCGTGTGCACTGACCTTTGGAGTGAGACAATAGCGGGTCAGACAATAGCCCCTGCTCCTGTGTGATTGATGCTGTCTCATTAGCGTCTGTATTTGTGTCTGCTGAGGGTATAAGGCAGACACTTCTTCACTAGTATCTGACTGGCTTTTATGTCGCCAGCATCACTTCAGCTCCTCAGCCTCTTGTAGTGGTCCTCCCTCAGGCTCAAAGTGCATTTCTGACTCTTCACTTGTTCATCATTCAAAGCTTGTCTTCAAGTTTAAATCCCCCAGATCCCTCAGCTCATCTCACACTCACTTTCTTCACACTTACTTTGTCTTATGATAATTATTTTTTCTTTTTTTGTCTTTTTTTTTAAACAGCCCTGCAGTCTTGGTACAGTAACTCCTCGGTGATAGAGGAAGCTGCTTTGTAAGTGGAAGGGTTTTATTTTGGGGATTTTGAAACATCACCTGAGACAAATTTTAATAATGATGGAAAGCCCCTCTTTTCTGCTGTTACTTTTCCTGCCACAGCAAATTTTTTGTATGGGATCTTTGGCGATTTGAATAAACACTGGAGGCCCATGTTGTACTGTCTTTATTTATCCCGGGTTGGGACTAGAACATATAAAGGTTTTTGGCTCTGCCCGAGGATTGAAACTACATGCTGCCACAGCAAAGTCAGATATCTCCCAATAGGAATGATATGAAATATAAACTGTTACTGTATGTTATAATGTATCAAGCAAGCTTTGGCAAAGTCCTCAAATAAAAAGGGTCTTTTACATTGTTTCTTTCATTCTTTCTTGGCTGAAAACTTACTATATTATTACTATACTATTATTATACTATACTATATTATATTGTGAAAGGAAGACTATATTTTCCAGGATTTTAATAGATTCAAATCACTCTGTGCTTAAATAAAACAAATGGGTATTATCACTTTACTACATTGCATCTATCTCATTAAGTACAATGTAATACACTGTGTAACAAACTGTAATAACATGTCACTGTTATTCCAGTTTGTTACACTGTACTTAAAAAAAATTAGTTAAAGGATAATGTAAAAAAAGCATGACCAACAAATCTTACGAAATATGTGTGTTTATGGTTAAAATTGGCTTATTATTTCTGTTTACAAAAAAGCCAAAGAGGAGGCTAATAGATGTAGGCTATGGGGTTCTTATAGGTAGCTGGAGTTTTGTGGAAGAATGCTTGTGATAATGTAGCTGTCATGCCCCATGGCTTCGGGCTGGTCCTGCTTCAGTGATCACCATTTGTTCGATCCTCCGAGACTTATCCTTGAGAGAGAAACTGCAGTAATAAGAGAGAGGCAGCCCATCGGCGCCCTGCGGGGGAACCATCGAGTCAGGAACACTTACACACCGCCACAGAAGAAGAGAAAATGGCAAAATCTATACCAAAGAAGCACTCGTATTTCTGCTGCCCACAAATCACTCTGACAACAGCATCTTTCTTCATCACGTCCACTACATGAGAGCTACCTCTGTTTCCCCAAGGCACTAGGACTTAGGAGACAAGGATGGATAGAGAGCAGACACTGGCTCTTCATTCACAGTCTGCACAATTCTTAATTAACACCAGGGCTGCACAGTTGTAGAAAACATGGGATATGCAGGAGAAATTATGAACATGTGAAATAAAGATTCACTAGCTAAATTTGGGTATGCAGAAGACAATTTATAGTGTTGTGTGGTAGTTGAGATTAAGATGTCTTTTTTCTCATTGGCTTATTGCAAAAATACTTACATCTGCTTTAACTTACACATACTCAGAGTCCATGGGAGATTAAATACTTTTTCTAATTTGGTAAATTGACACAATGAAATATTTTGCTTGTGAATAATTACTGCACAATCAAATTGATAGCAGAATGAGACCTACATTATGTCAATTGTATGTTGTATCCTATTTTTCGTTTGCCAACTAATTGAGTGCATTTTGGTTGGTTATGTTTGTTTGCTTTAAGATCAATATTGTTTTCTCCAAAGCCAACTTTTAATATAAAAAAATAAAGCATGTAAGAAGCTGAAGTCTGACAACTTAAGAACATCAGAGAACCCTTTAATCCTCAAACATAAACATTTGTGATGATGAGTCAAATCCAGTTTAAAGAAATCTTTGGTATTTGGGTCACTTAAAGAAGTAATCCACTGGGAAATATAAGAGAATGCCATATCTAATCTCCAGTCTTTTATTTCAACTATAAATGTTATTGTGTGATCTTCAGAACTTTATTTTTATAGCGTGGGCCGGCTTCAGTTCACCTTTTTTGAAGTTGGAAGGTTTAAAATGTATGCATAGACGGGCTATGTTCAGCAGCTCTACATTCTCAATTGATTCCATTAAAATAAATGTAGCCTTTATTTATTTGGTAATACTAGCAAAGTATGAACAATCGATATAACTCATTTTGAATTAGCTTACTTCTGATTTTGCACTCTGAACATATATGCAATAAAACCTACATTATTATTGTGAAGTTAGCAACATTTTGGCCTTGCCCTCCGACATAAGTCTAAAGATTGGAGCCATGTGACCGAGAACCACCTGTGTCTGAAGAGGTCAAGATACATACAAAGATCTTGAGACCTCCACCCACTCTGCTCTCTCTCTCTCTGTTATGTCTGCATTATATTTTTTCAAGAGCAACAGATGTGAACTTTGAAGAAGCATTGAGGTGTTTCCCTTTCACTCACATGCAACAAACCAAGACCTATTTAACATATTACTGAAGCCATTGTACTGTTTTAACTAAAAGCCAATGACAACAGAGGTTCGGCTCATTGTCCTGCTGGCATTCCTCTGCACACACATCGCTATGGTTACTGTTGTGTTGATTTAAACTTTAATCCTTGTCTAAACATAAACGTAAGGGACATGGGGCAAGTATGTGCCGTGAACATAAGAGAGTGAGGAGAGAGTTGGACTGCATGTGACTTTTAACAATATAGAGGATTTAATTTATGACTTGCTTTTCCACTATTAGAAACAGGAAGACATTTCAAATGGATAAATTGATGAAAGTAGACGTTTTACTGAACAAGCACTTACAAAATGTGTGTCTGTATATGCTAAACTCTACAGATCAAATTAAATGGCTAACCATCACCTTCACTTATGTTTTCCAAAAAAAACTCTGACAGCTAGCTAAAAAATGAGCTTGTTTATTCTTACTTTGCAATACTTGGCTAACAGTAATTTCTCCATTGGAAATGCTTTCTAATTTGTTTCATTTCCAAGTAAATGTTTTTAATGTTTTACCAATAAAGAAAGGGTCTATTGTCTTTGCAGACAAAGATGTCCTTGTATTGCCAGTGTAAATGACAGGTGGCAGGTCTTCATATACCTTCATGCACTACAGACAAACTAATGAAGCCACTAATGAGCTGAGTAATGTCAGCGCTGTGTGTGTCCAACTGCTCTGGTCAGAAACAATACAAGTACAAGTGACATACTAAATACTATAAAGAGGTGGACAGAAAAACCAAACAAGTATTCAAGTAAGAGTATTGTTACTTTAAAGGAATATTATTTTAAATCTATGGTAACACTTTATTTTACATTATCCCTTAACTACATTGTATCTACCTCATTAAGTACAATGTCATACACTGTGTAACAAACTGTAAAAACATGTAACTACATTGTACCTAACCTTAACACTAACCTTAACCATTATGTATGTACAATGTAGTTACATGTTATTCCAGTTTGTTACACAGTGTATTAGATTTTACTTCATGGGGTATATACATTGTATAGTTAAGGGATAATGTAAAGTGTGAGCAAATCTACTTTTACAATACAATATTATAAAAAGGTTACTCAAATTAATGTAACCACCCAATGTTACTCCCCACCTCTTTCTATACGTTCCTATATCATCATCACCCATGGCTAATGCAGACACTCATTTATATTGAGGATAAAACAGAATCGGCTTAAGCTCTACGCCCAAGTGCTCCGAAATAACCAAGTGGGTGGGTGGTTGGCCTTTCTTAAATGAACCATCTTTCATCAGCTCTCACCTGATCCTGGCCTAGAAATGTCAGCCTCCTGACTGCAGCTGGATCAATGAGATTGGAGCTAAATAGGCTCATTTACTGTTTAAGAATGTCAGGATCTGTGAGAAGGATTGGAAAATAAGGGATTTAGTAAGCTAATTATAACAAGGAAAGAGATCAAGTGAGTAGTTCTTGCAGGTTTACAATTAAAAGAAAACATCCAGCAAACACTTTTTAACCTTGTTAATGATATTAGTTAATACTCGAGGGAGTGGTTCAGCCTATTGTCTACTGTCACAAGCCAAAAGTAAATACAAGCCTTTCATCTTGTCTAATTTAGGGTCATTAGTTGTTGACCTATGGTTGAGGTGTTGCTGGGAGTTGTTGCGTGTGGTCGATTAGCATAACCTCTTGAAGTTAATGACCTTGAGTGAAACTGTTTAGCTTTTGGTTTCAATGCATTCAGATGTCAGACTATCCTCCTAGTTTGGGTAAGAACTCCAACTGGATTTTGACTTGACTTGTACAAGATAGAATGAAACTATTTAGACCATAGCACGCCACTGACACTGGGATGCACAAAAACCAAACTAGAAATTCATTTTGGCTGCTGCCTTTTTAAGGGATTGGAATAGCAGGTCATTCAGAAAAGTACTTTGTTTTTACACTCAAAGTTTTTCCTGACACAACCCTATCCTTTCATCTGGGCTTGGGACTTTACGGAAATCAAACCAAAACAACCCTATTACTACACTACTAACAATATAGGTCTCATTCATGTGTGTAACTGTGTTCCTGAAGCAAGTACTTTGTACAACCTTAACTTATATTGCAACAAAAAGTTCACAGTAAACCACGTTATCCATGTGTGGCTCCAATTAAGTGTCAATTTCAATGTAGCTGTAAATTTTCAACTACAATCACAAAGTTTTACGATCCACATGCCCCTTGTACATAACAGTGTACTAGAAGGCACTAACTCACATATCCGCACTTCCTCTTTTATGATGTGTTCATGGCCCTGTGACACAAACCTAATTATTTTGAAAAGTATCGTCCAATCAAGTGCAGTGGTGCGTTCACTGTCCCCCCAACAAACACAGAGTACAGCTATGGGACCTTCAGGATCCAGTGTCCACATAACTGCTGATCACAAGGTTAAACAATAGCAGACCTCGTACTTAGATCCATGCATATCTCATTACATGACTACAGAAATACAACAGCATAAATCACAAAATACTATCAGGAAGCGCAGAGGGCACTTGCTGAGATTTCTGCATCCCAAAATGCACTGGCCACATTATTAGGCACATTCTAATGCAATGATACAAGAGAGAACCAGTCCATGAATGTTGGAGACAAGTCAATCCCACTTGAATTCAAACCAAGTGTCAGAAAGAAAATAATTGTGTGACTTTTCACGTTGGTCAGTGAGAAAGTTGAAATCTTGTTAAAGCCTGAGAAAAAGCTACAATGGACAGACTGGTTTGAAATGATAGAAAGGCAACAGCATTTCAAATTGTTACAACCAAGGTCTGCAGAAGATTATCTCACAACATGTTCAGCAGATGGGCTCCTACCAGAAGCAGACCACACTTGTCATCAAGCGACTGGAGGCTACAGTTTACACCAGCTAGAATATCATACAAATAAAAAAATAAAATTGAAATCTTTTGAAAATTACATACAATTGTGCCTCTAGCTTCTTTGTACCGTGTCCAACCACACATTGTAATCATACAAATCTCAAAACCTATTTCCAATAAGATGAGATAGATAACATGATCACAAACTGGTTTCATTTAACATTAACTGTATCTAATTGTATTTCAATGAACTCCACACTCAAAGTTTTGGGTGAAGTGATGCAACAAGAGATTGACATATGTGATGCATTAGGTTAGTATGCACCAATATAGAGGTAGGCAATATAGCAATAAAAATCGTATTGTGATATAAAGTTATGAAGATCAAGCTAGTCTGGAAAGATAACTGAATCTTGATACAGCATTAATTTATGCTCTGCTCTTCACCATAATTTTTACTGTAACAATGTAACAAAATAGTATTAAGTATAATGATAATCATTGAATTGAATGTACAATGAATTTTTAAGTAAAATGCTTTTATGTAGCAGTAGTCTTCTGTGCAAGGTAGAATTTCAAACAAAAATTGTGATAAAATCAACATTGTGATCTTGACTTAATTATATATTTGCCATATTGCCCACCCCAACACCAAAATCTACAGCATCCAGTTAAATTTGGGCTACAAAAAAGTAAGGCAGCTCTGAATGACACACACGGAGATGCATCTAAGAAAGTGTGTGGTCACTGCATTACCTGTGTGAATGTCTGGTCCAGTCAGCTCCCATGGGATACAGCTGGGTCGCATCCTGTCTGCCCTCAACATGAAAGCAAAATCCATGGCAACACTTTGACTGTGAATGGTGCTGTTGTGTTGTAGTGGCTTTACTCTAACTACTGTCTCTCTGATGATAGATGATTACAGATTACCACAGGAATCAGTCCACGCCCTTAACATCAGACCCTACCCCCCACTTTATCAACCACCATAACCCCTGTCCTGTCCAGTGGTCTGTCCTGCCCCCTGTCCCGAGAGCAGATGGATCATTCCTCTACCCATAATACAGTACATGGGTATAAGCTGGGACCTAGTATGCAGCTGTGTAATCAGGCAGCTCAAGTAGTGGGCATTAGAAAGCTAATACCTGAGACATATGCACAGCTCGGGACCATCTTGGTGTAATCCTTTGATATCGGGAGAATTAAATCTACTGCTTGAAGAATAAAGGGGCCTCTGACTTAGGAAGAGTGGTGTTAGAAGACAAAATTAAACTGGATTATCATGTGATACTGAAAGTGCACCGCTAGATATCCCGATTGGATTGCAAATTTTTAGGATAGGATGAAAAATTAAACAAAAGATATGTGAAGATATCGCCGCGATTTGGTTCAGTCGGTAGAGTGTGCGGCCCATGTTCGGAGTCTGGGGTACTCGTCCCGCCATTGTGGGTTCGTCACTCCTCTCTCTCCTCCCTGATTTCCTGTCTGTCTACTGTCCTATCAATGAAGCCAAAAATATACTGTATATTAAAAAAGATATCTGAATGTAGATCACTATTTGAAGATCCAGGAATTGTTTGGGATTTTGAACCATTGCGAAATAGTGCCAAATAATAACTCAAGTCATTAGTGGTCAGTAAAGAGTTATATGATGTAAATCTAAAATGAAACTTGCATCCAGGGGCCAAGCACTTGTTAGATGTTACTTTTAAGCCGTATTCTTTTGCAAAACACACCAAAATAATTGAACAGCTAAAATGAAAATGAATACAGTTTAGTCAAAATTGAGAACAGTCATGGTGACAGCATATTTGTGAATCAAAGACACACCTGTTGGACCTGAGCAGCTGTTTGCACATCTGGACTCTGCTCTCACCTGAACCTGTCACTGAGGCATGTGCTGATTACCTTAAATAGAAAAACACAAGGTTATCTGTTATCTGGAGAAAGGGTTTTATGAAGCACTGCAGATGTTTTTGTTGATTTTAAACAAGGAATGCAATAAAACACACATTCCACACATTACCAATTTTTCATAGATGCCATTTTGTTGCAGAAGTTGCAATTAGCATTTTAAGCAGAATTAGACTAAGATGCTTCTAAATCATTGTTGGAAAAAGCCTTATTAAACATTTTCATGAATCTTGAATTGTGTATTTCTCTCTGGGGTCACCACAACAATGACTTTAGCTGACATAACTTAATAATGAAACATTTCTTCTGTATTATCCGCAGTTATGGGATTTTTTAGGTTTGACCATCAGTTTTGGACTAACTTCTTATAGCAAGCCTCTGGTTGGCCAATTCCTGTGTCAATCCTAACATTCTTACATATTGAAATCTTCGG